>VUQG01015063.1:12387-31938 GCA_015106755.1 Etia nguti
GCTGCTGTTTTCAGGTCAGACATCATTCAGACCTGCGGGTGATGACGTCAGAGCTCAGGCTGAGGCAGGTGAGAGCTGAAATCAAACCCTGCCCCTGCAGGTAAACACAGGTGATTGGTTCCTGCTCCATCTGGCCCTGGATGGAGTTCTGCGAGTGTGAGCGAGAATGTAAGCCAGTGCAGATGGACGCTGCCGCAGGGCTTCTCAGGTTAAGCTGTTGGCCCTTTAAGCGTGAAGCGGGGCCCCTCTACGCCTCACTGAGCAGCTCCCAGAGCCTTTGTTGGTGTTTAGAAGTGGGGGTGGGGGTTCGGATTAAAACCAGCGCTGACTGACTGGGACCCTCCACAGACCAGAAACAACAAGGCGACATGGACAGGCAGAGGGAGGCTGCACAGAGGTGAGCTCTTCTTTGTTTTCGCTTTTATCACAAGAACCTGAACTCACCACGTCGACATGTGATGATGATTTGGTAAAATCACGTCAGGGGGGAGAAGCTGAACCTTTTAAATACTCATGTCTCGCGTCTCTGTGGACCTCAGAGACAAAATGTTAAAGCGGTTATCATGTTAGGACATTCAGGAGCTCCTAATCTAAGATCGATCAGGTGAATCACAAACAGAGCTGCTCTTTGAAAGGAAACTCAGGACTAAACCCGCCCGAATGTGTCTGTGTAAACGGAAAAAGTGCATTTTTATTAAACGCTTTTTAATCGTCATTATCTGAGTGGCTGTTTTTAATTTTTTACCCAGTTTGAAATTTCTGGGGGGTTTTTCTACTTCATAAGTTTATTATAATATAATTGTGATGGCTAAATGTTTATAAATGTTTATGTCCAATCTGAAAATGACTTTTTAAAGCTACGTAAGTAAATATAAAACTAATCTTTTTCTGTATAACATGTTCATGTAGTTTTTCTATTATTAATATTTATATCATATTACATCTGTAACTGGAAGATGTTTAACTAAAAGAACACGTTGTTAAATACAAGTGTATTTTATTAAAATTGTAAAACTTGTTTTCAGCCGTATTTTTCCTAATTAGCATCACCGTTTAAAATAAATTAAAGATAGCAATACATGTTTTACAGACAACTTTAAAGAATGACATGTGTAAGCTTTACACACACACACACACACACACTCAAGATTCTCTATTTGTCACATGCGTATCCAAGAACTGCTCCTTGACTTTGCAAAACATTGTGAACAATAAGTACATTTAAATTCAAAATCGAACATTTAGCATTAAGGGTCACGCAGGGTTGGAAGTTCCAGCTCGCAATCCTAACTTGACTTTTCTCATATTTACATGTAACTTTCTATAAAGTAATAATAAATAAATAAAGTCATGAACGTGCATTACTGGCAGCTGAATGTTTTGTGTTTGGTTAAAAATGTTAAAACTAATTTTTCGATTGATGTTAATTTAAAAACAAACAAACAAAACCTGATGTTGTACTAATGTACAACAATCTTAAAATTAACGTGTAGCTCTAAACAAAATAATACTAACAATAATATTACTACTCAGATGCATGTATTTCTCAGTTGTATATAATTACTATTATTACATGCAGTAGTCCAAACTTTGTGAGCACAGCTTCATTCTGTATTGAAAGTAAAGTGTGCATCATTTTGAATGCAGGGTTTAGTCTGAGGTGAGATTAGGATTACGAGGTTATGAAGTCACAGTTATTAAAATGAGCTTGTTCTACAATGTCAGCTATGATGTAATATCCTCTGTAGTCACGGAAACACGGCGGTGCATTTCAGGGTGTGTGGCGTGTTTCCTCCCGGGGTCGGGCAGGTCCGGAATGTGGTGCACTGTTGTCATATCTCCCCTCCAATATTGCACTCGTCCCGGCCTCCCCGGCCCAGGGGTCACGACCCCGCCCCCTCCCATCCAGGCCAGCGAGAGAGCAAAAGCATCGCTGGAGCTCAGAGACGAGGTAGATTACAAATCACAAAAACCCACAGTTTTTTCCTCCATGGTGTTACGGCGTCAACATCGAAATAAAAGGCTTTTATCAGCTACTTTTCAATAATGAGGCCGTCTGACTGAATTATCTCACAAAGCTTAAGAGCAACGATGAGAGCGAGAGCAGCCGTTTGTCATCAGAATCGTGGATATTTAGTTTGAGCAAACTAGTTTAGTTTGTTTAAAGACACAGACAGCTTTTACTTTATTAAACAGCTGGTAGATGAGACCATGGGAAAAAGTTCAGTTTGTTGTTTGGGGGGTTTGTAAAAGATTCTTGTGATCAGAGTAATGCTGTCTTTACGTCATCAGAGTGTCAGCAAAGCTGTGCCGCGGAGACGAGGCCGCGCCATAAACTCCACTTTTGTTGCTGTGTTATCAAACAGCGTGTTGGGAAGAAGAAAGGCTGATTCTTTTAACACCTCTTTTTCACACACATGTTCCTACATACATTACTTGGTCCATATATTTCTACTTTTTTCTTCACAATACAAGCTAAATAGCAAAATATGCCACCAGAGGCGCCTTCAGTGATGCCACTAAGAACAGCTGCTTTCTGTTAGTGGCTTCTTACACTTTCTTTAATCCAGAAATACTGACAGCAAGAAGAAAACTACTCGTTAGTGCTTCAGATAGCTTGTAAGTGTGATTGGTGCACACTTCGCCACAGGCCTGAAACAGGCCAGCAGCTGCCTGATCAACTTCCCCCAAACAGTTTTTTACTGTCAGTTGTATCAGACCTTCCTCCATATCAGTTAGTTCAGAATTTAATCCACTGAATTATTTAGTTTATTTGTCGTGGTCTGTCAACCACGACAAATATCGTCTGTGTTGTTGATCATTGTGACAGCTGAATAGTTTAAGGAGCGATTTGTTTCATGTGCAAACTGAACACGCTGATCTCTGTGCACAGGGCAGCACTGCTGGCAGGTGCTAAAGATGCAAAACGTGCAGCAGCAGGTGAATCAGTCTGAGCGCTTCTGCTAAGAAATCATGGAACATGAAACCAGGATTGTAGGAAAAGTCATGGTTGGGTTTATTTCAACAAACATATGTACATTTGAAGACACACAAAACATGCATTTCACTTTTCATTTGAACCAAAGACTCTTCTCTGTAACATTAGCTTATCAGGTCTCAGCATGAGAGGTTTGTGTTTGCTGCTCAGTTAAACTGAGACAATCTGATTTTTTTAAAAAAGGTCCAAAAAAGATTCAGAAATCTTTTTTCCTTTTTCTTTGTTGTTAGTGGACGCACATTGTTTTGGAAATGAAGTCTGTGTGTGTGTTTCCGGCTGTCAGGATGCTGATTTACACGTCTTTGTCTCTTTTAAACATTGGTGATGAACGTGAACCTGAAATAAACCCAGATCAGTAACAAGCAGAGAGAGGAGAGTCTGGGGGAAGACGAATGAAAGACGAGTGCGCCGACGTGCCGTCGAGACGAAGCAACAAGCGACAGCTTTCACGCCACATCGCTGTTCAGAAAATAAAAGAAGCAAACCTGGATTATTTCGTTCGCTGGAGCTCTACAGCAAACTGGACAGGAGATGATCGAGGCCTGCAGGCTCACGAGAAAAATGTAATATTGTATTTGAGGTCGATTAGGAACAATCGCCTCGAAAACGGGAAATTCACAGAGTGAAGCTGCTGTTCTTCACTCTTCGTTAGTTTCACCTGCAGATGGAAAAGTCGTAAACTATTAGAACCACTGTAAGGGCATTAATCTGATTTAAGGTCAATTATGATTTTGGCTTCCAAAGATTACAAGATAATCAAGATAAACCCTCTAAAGGTTTAGTGTTGTCACGTGTACGTAAAGTGCACCCTGACACATTTTGGTTCTTCCTTAAAAGCTCGAACTCATTCGCCATTTAGCTCCGGTTATTAATGATACAGACTGAGATACACAGCTTCTCTTACATTCACATAAATTCATTGACAATTTTAAAAAAAGGTACATATCATTACTATCATACACTAAATGTTAAAGTGGACCTATTCTTCTCCTTAGTTTCTGTCGTATGTTTCCTGTTCCAATGAAGATGTTTATATTAAAAAAAACAAACCGAGACACTCAAATGTCACGTAGAAGGACACTGACGGTGCGTTCAGGTGCTTTCCCCAGACTGTTCGCTCTTCTGGCTGCTTTCTCTCTTTCATTTCATTCGTGACACGCACATAAACACACTCACTCATTCAGACTGGACATTGTCAGCTGGCATTCAGACTACAGTTAAAGTGGGTTCAGAGAAGCTCAGGCTCTGTGTGTACTCATGTTTTTAATGGTGTGTGTGGGGTTGTGTTAACGGTCCACCTGCAGCTCTCAGACCTGAATGTGCATCAGAACTTGTTTACGATGAGTCTGGAAGTCTTCAGGCACCGTGTCTGGAATAAAAAAGGAAATGAGCAGAAAGTTCATCTGTTGTCACAGAGTGTGCCAGCAGGTTATACTTCCTGCAGATACCGACTGAAAAGTGGACACAAGTCTATATATCCTGACGTTATTGGGATAAACCTTTTTGTCTGGATTTTTCAGTTCTGTAGACATGAGAGGTAAAATGAATAGGAAGGATGATGGGTTATTAAATATTAATGCACGTGAGCTTCTAATTTTGCAACAACATAATTTTTGGCCTTTCCTCTGAGTATTTCATTTCAGGAACAAACACCAGCTCCACCATCTTGGACTGCAGGGGGCTCTGCAGACTCTGAGCTCATCATAGCAGCAAAGAACTCGATTCTAAAATGGTGCAGGTTCTGGTTAGAGTGGGCCTCGAGGCCACCGTGGATCTCCTGAGCCAGTGCTACCCCTCAGCCTGCTTGTATATTAAACTATGGCATCAATTTGAAAATCTTAGAGACATTTTTATCGAGTTATCAGTGTGTTCACAAGCTTTTCAGAAAACTTGACCTCTGGTCTTGACCTTGAGTTCAAGATCAATCGAAATTTAAACTCGTGAGAGTTTTTTAGTAGATGCATGGTAACAATTTAAAAATCCTACGTTGGCTCGTTCTCCAGTTATCATATTCACAAACTTGAATGTGCACCCTGCCTGTACATCTAAAGGGTGCCATCTGTGGCGTGCTGACAGTATTCAATCAGCCTTTTACGGCCGAGGGGTAAAAATGATAGCAGGAGGATTGTTTAGATTAATTTTTTTTTTTTAAGTTCCAAAAAGTTCTAAAAAGCTTCTAAATTTCCAAAATACTGGTTACCGGTTCCCCCTCAATTATCACATTTACAAGCTTTTCAGAAAACCTGACCTCTGACCTTGAGGTCGAGGTGACTGAGATTCAAACTTGTCTGAGATTTTCAGTAGATACACCCATGCTATGATTTTCAAAATCCCGCGTCGCTCCATTCTCGAGTTATTGCATTGACAAAAATGGGTGTCCACCCCACCTGCCTAACTGCCCGGCAGGGCGAGGACAATATTCATCAGCCTTTTATGGCTCAGGGGTAAAAACCTTACCTGACTACAGTTTAGTCAATCTCCCATTCAAGATCATCTTCCTGTGCACCTCTGGGCCATGCCCAAAACAGTACAGAGGTGCACTGCACTTGTACTGGTGTAACTGTGATGTGAGCTGGACCCGTGAGTCAAAACAGTGATCCTTTTACTCAATGTTCACTTTGTGGATGAAGTCACAACGAGGCAAATGGGACAACAGCTCCAAGTGGTGAGCAAAGATTAAGTTGGTGTAACACCATGGGAATAAAAAAATGTTCAGATTTCACAGATTTTCACAACTCCATAAATGGTCAAACTCTTGGGGTCAGTCCTCACCAAGTCCTTTGGACTTGGGAACTGTGGACTCTTGATCTGAAAACTGCTTGGTGGCAGCCACAGATCCAGCTCTCATCAGTAGTGATGATTCTTGAAACAAAATAGGATCCCTTCAGAACAGAAGCTGGTGTTTGCATATTTGTGGTCAGAACGGAGCTTCCAGGAAGTAATCCAGCCATGTGAGAAGATGACCTTGGATGTGAGATCAGCGGTATTTAAATCAGGCAAAGTTTTTAGGATTTTATGGGCTTGTTTTAAGAACGTTTTGTATGTTCAGGAAAAACTAAAAAGTCTGAAGGTGAACCGGTGTCACTTTACAGATGATCTGGTAATACAATCATTCACTTCAACACAGCAGTCACATTTTAGCACCATAAAAGGCTTATGAAAATATTCCAGGACACCCAAGAAACAAATAAAACCACAAAATGCCAAGCAGGGTCAGTGGTCCTACCATTGCATCTGTAGCGCAGGTTGGACCAGATGATGTTTTCCTGGGAGAAGCAGAAGACACCGAGGCGCCCTCCTCTCATGGTGGTGTCGACCACAACGCCAGAGTCTGCCACCATGTGTGTCCCCTCAAACAGCTTTACCCTAAAACCACAGGAACACGGGGATGCTCCAGGTTAGAAGCCAATCATTCCTAGGGTTCAATACTAGCACGTAAAAAGTAAAAGGCATCAGGCTAGCAAATAAATGATTCTTGGGGTAAATGATTGGTAAGGATTGGAAATCCAGCAGTTCCAGAGATAAATATGCAAACACTCAGAGAGAACAAACACTCCACAAAATAACTCCTGTGACATTTGGAGATATCAGTTTCCTAAAGATAAACATGGGGACAAAACCCCGACTTATGAACTCTGGAACGCACCGAGGCAGAACCCAAACCCAATCTTGAAATAAACACCTGTTAGAAACCAAACATTCCTTGGGATAAATAATAGATCGGATAGGGAATTACGTGGATACCTCAGGTTGGAAATCAATAACTCTGAGAGATACAGAAAGGTTGGAAAATATAGACAGAGCTCCTGGGTCTGAAAAGTGAAGTCAGTGCAGAAATCCCTTAAATCTACATTCTTTATAATGACCAACAGGAAGTGACTCGAAACAACTTCAGACTATATAAAAGTCTATGAGAAATGATCCGACTGCTCACTTGATCTGAGAGTGAAGTAAAAACATTCCTGGTGAGTTTATGGCCTCAGCTAATTCTTATCTCCATCAGGGTGAAAATGACAAGTTGGTGGCCGATGAGTGCGACCCTCCTGTCACGTCTGCGTTCAAATATCAGCTGACAATCTGGTGGCTACATCCTTCCAATAATCCTAAACAGTGAGCAAATGACTCCTGACAACAAAGCTACGATACAGCAGGTTCCAAACCCAACGCTGCCTAAGAAGAATGCAAATCCAACACTTGCTCAGCTAACTTGAAGACGGAATCCCAGGAAGAAGAGTGTATGAAGAAGGATGAAAACCTAATTTTCACATAATGTCTGTAATAAATAAGTAAATGTACTTTTTTTTCTCATTTTCTGAATATTTGTGCCACATTTGGACGACTCATCAGACGTACTAAGTTTTAATAAAACGATGCAAACGGATTGGAGGTAAAACCTTAATTTCTGCACTCTTTATTTTCACTCACATGTCCAAACTGCACACAAAGTGTCAGCAGCAGCTCTAAAGAACTGAACTGAATAATGCAGAGAGGAGAGACGAGGGAAGAAAAGAGTGCGAACAACCTCGGACTCTGCACTCTCTCTCTTTAACGACTCTCTGAAGATACTTTCTGAAAACCTCCTCCTCCTCCTCCTCCTCCAGCCTCTCTGCCTTTATTTCTTTGCTTTTCTCTTTCTCCTCCTGACCGGCTGAAGAATGTGAATCCAGACTTTTTTTTTTTTTAATCTGCTGCCATTTCCAAAAACCTAAAAGTTTTGACAATCATGAAACTCGCTGGAAGAACCAGAATCCGATGATTTGTCCTTCAGTGAGCGTTGTAACACTGTAACATTTAAAAAGGGAATCTAATAAATACAAATGTATTAGAGAAATAAAACAGCACGGAGGAAGAGTGTAACTTTGAGTCGATCTGCGTCAGGCTCACTTTTCAGAAACGTGACGCGAGGTCTTATTAACGACTGATTTAGCACTTTGAGTGGGTACAGTAGATATTTTATGGGATAAAGTTTTTCAGTGTGTCGCTGTCTCTCCGTATGATCTGCATATCAATGGCCACTGAGGTGGATTCTTGCCAGGGCTTTGGTCGTCATGGAGACGAGTACAATGGAGTACCGGGGGGCCCTGAAGCCACAAAGAAGTTTCAGAGGGTAAAGAATGCAGTAAAGAGAAAAGAAAGAAAGAGACAGAAAATAGATGAGCGTAAGGGACACAGCTGCAGGCTGAGGGAATACTGCAGAGTACTGCAGTATCTGTACTTAGTATATATAATATAGATAACTGCACTACTTGTGCTACAACAAATGAGTACTCGCTGCTGGTACTGCAGACTACTGTAGTATCTGCACAAAGCACATTTTTGAAGATGGTTTTAACAGGCAAAGCTGCAAGGTGTGAGTACAACAGAGTACTACTCTACTATAGACTGCTGCAGTATTTGTTCTACAGATTATTAATGATATCTTTACTACAGCAGCATATACACTGCAGGCTTGAGTACTACACTATAAAACAGGCAAAACCACAGAGTGAGAGTACTACATAGTACTCAAGTTCCAGTCCTGCACGCTGCATGTGCTATGGAGTGCCTCCAAATAAGAGTGTAGTACAGGATACTGTCACACTGCAGTATTTAAGATACTTTAGTCTGACCTCCCTGAGGGTCTAGTTTGGAGTCACGCAGGTCTGCCTGTGCTCTCACCTGATGTATCCCACCTGCGGTCGGTGGCTGAGCTGCCAGCGATAGGAAGTTTTGTCCATCCAGCCGGTGTTTCGTGGGTCCTTCCAGAGCAGCTTCACCTCTCCAGGTGTGTCTCCCGTGTGCCACAAGGCATTCCTCAGGAACTCACCTGGCCCAGTCCGAGACTTTACCGCCTGCAGGATGAACACAGGGAGAAATTTGGAGTGCAGGGGGTGCAACGTCCTGAATGAGACAACTGAACTCTTCAAGAATGACCAGCAGGCATTACAACCTGCCAACACATGATGTAATACTGGTTTCTGCTGATTGATTGTGGATTAAACAACAGTAGAACAGAGTAGAAACCTTGAGCTGCAGGGCGGGCTGGGCCATGGCTCTGAAAGGTATGGATTGCCAGTAAGCCTGCTCTGTCTGTTTCCACATCACCACATAGAAGCTGGATGAATCCTGGTAGCCAAAGATGAAGCCAGCGTAGTCGTCGTCTGTAACCGTGTTGACGTGGAACGTTCCCTCGAAGTCAACGCCATTAAATGCCGTGTAGCCTGCAGACAAATGGAGGAGGAGGTGATCATCTGCTCGAGGACCAGGACCAGAGGACAGCTATGAATTCTCCACTTTAAAGTGGAACTCGTACCTACGGCTAAACCAGGATCGCTGTTCATTGTCTGGACAATCTCCATACCCTGAGGAAAGAGAGCATCGAGATCACACAGGCAGTTAGTGTTTATAGCCTAAGACAAATACGGTAATAGAGTCCAGCTGGTGCTGGAAATGAGCAAAATAGGCACCCTTGTCGTGCTTCCAGTCCACCAGAAAGAAACGCTAGTATCAGATGCATTTTCTTGTTAATGGTTTTACCGACTTTATATATCTGTGACTACTTTTTGTTTAACACCAATGGACAAGCAAATATACAAATTTTCTAGTACAGAACGGGTGCAGAAACAGTTGTACTTGACAAACAGCAGTATTCATGTAAGAATGTCAAAGTTACCTGATTCAGCACCACCCAGTTGGGGTCAATTTGTGCGTCACCCTCTGGGTCCAGGATGACTGTCTGATAGGCTCTGAAGTCTGTCAGAGTGACCTCAGCACTCTCCGGGCACACATCAATCAAATCCATCACAGCGTCGTTGTCAAAGTCGTTCTCACAGACATCTCCAATACCGTTCACTGAAGACGGACACGGTGGAGCGGTTTAAATCCAGACCTTCTCAGCATTTCTATGAATAAAATTACTTCTCTATGCAGACGACACAGCTCTATTTACCACCAGAAAAACACAACTTACAGCACAGCTATGATACTGTTGACCTGTACATTCAAAATTCAGTGAGGGTAATACCAACATTAGAGCCACTTTGATGGCAAATACAACAAAATAAAATGAATGTAGCTCAAACAAAAGACTTGTGATAAATGCATCAGGGAACTTTTCCAAAATGGGCCACAAAAAAGAGATTTGAATGCAGACATAACTATGCTGATAGATAACCAGGGTGTTAAAATCCTTTGAAATTAAAAGTATTCATTTTATAATAAAGTATTTAGTACGAATATATAAGTAATCACACAAAAAATGTACAGTTCGAGAGCTTAATTGTGTTAACCAGCCCGAGTCTCATTTTCTATCATATTTTCTATTCTTTAAAAAAAAATAAATGAATGATGCACACAGCAGCAGGTTCTGGTTGTTTAGGCTTTGTGGACTTTTATATGATTGTTACCATCTGAGTCTTTCTGATTGGGGTTAACGATGAGCCTGCAGTTGTCGTAGTCATCGATGATCCCGTCGTTGTCATCGTCGTGGTCGCAGTCATCTCCCAGGCCGTCGTTATCGGAATCCAGCTGGGAGCTGTTGGGGATGTCTGGACAGTTGTCTCTGCTGTCCTGGTGACCGTCGCCGTCCCTGCAGATGTTAACAAAAGTGACCGTGTTTCTCCCTTTAAGGAGCAGGTTTCTGTTTCTTAGTATTACTGTCCATTTTTAAACATGTAACGGTATGCCCACTAGAGCCTGGCTATGAAAGTGAGTCAGTCTCCACAGACTTCAATGTTTTCTTTTAATTAATTTGTTTTTTTAAAATATAGATATATATATACAGTATTACTTGTGTGGCCACCTTTAGTGACACAGCTAACTTGAGGCTGTCATAAGACTACACCTCCACTGATTAATACTGATATACAGTATTCCTACCCTTAAATGTATGTTAATAAAACATAAATTTATCTGAAACAGCCTGTTTGACAGCATTTGAAACTAATTGAAAATAAAAATGAAATCACTTAAAATGAAGACATTTTCATTTTTAAGCTACAGTGTAATTTAGGTCCAAAGTAATCCCATTACTCCCATTTATTCCCAGTCCCCTTTACCTTACAATATAAAGCGCCTTAAGGTGATTGTATTTGTGATTTGGTGCTGTATAAATAAAATTGAATTGAATTAATTCCATGAGCACTCAACTGCAACTAGAAAACAAGTTTTACATCATTTTCTATTTTCATTGCATTTTTAAATGTTTTATGGCATCAAAAAATAGAAATAGAAAATAGATCTGTGTGTGTGTGTGTGTGTGTGTGTGTGTGTGTGTGTGTGTGTGTGTGTGTATATGTGTGTGTATGTGTGTGTATGTGTGTGTTTCTCAAACATACGTGTCCTGGTTGGTGTCGCAAACGTCTCCGACCAGGTCGTTGTCTACATCAGTCTGAAGAAGAAAGAAGACAGACTGTGACCTCTGACCTTCCTGCTATTGCTAGTTACAAACACAAAACAATCACTACTGAGTTATTTGTGCACACTGTGTTACACTGTCTCTGTTTACTGCTGAAACACCCAGAAATGCTGTTTTTACATCTAGCTGTTATTAATTAGCCACCTCAGTTGTGAGATGTTCGTGTGACCTTTAATTCTTTTCTTGACTTTCTCACAACTAAAAAAGTCACAACAACAACAAAAATGCAATACGCAAACACTTTTCAAATAAACATTTCTCAGCATTAAAATTTAATTTTTTTTGTTTGCTATTTTTTTATTAAAACGACTTTAAATTACTTGCAAATCAATGCACTGTGTTGTTATTTATGTCCAATAATTTAAAACGTAGCGTGCCACAGGGCCTGAGTGTTTGTACCTGCATTGGGTTGCTTAGTTCAGGACAGCTGTCGCAGGCGTCTCCGACTCCATCTCTGTCTCTGTCTGTCTGCATCGGGTTCGGTACCTTTGGACAGTTATCCAGAACGTTGGGAATACCTGAACACACAGCCATTCACCAGTCTTGTTTAATGGTTATAAAGGAGATTAATGCAGCACTGTAGCTTCACCAGTTTGCATGTTTGTGTAAATAAACAGCCTTAAAGACATCAGAGCTTAATTTGCTTCAAAGCTCCTGTAGCTCCTGTTCTTTGTCTCTAGAGGGCAATATAGATTCATGTGTCTCCTGAGAAGTCTGATGGCGGTTTCTAACCGTCTCCGTCGATATCCTGGTCACAGGCGTCTCCCTGTCCATTGTTGTCTGTGTCTTTCTGGTCGCTGTTGGGGACATTGGGGCAGTTATCACAGGCGTCTCCGAATGAGTCGCTGTCCGAGTTCTGCTGGTCTTTGTTAGGAACCAAACGACAGTTATCCTGAGGGCCAAAGGACATGTCACATGACCACATCACAATCACGACAGCGACTGAACCCGCAGACGCACTCACGGTCTCTAACCTCCACGTTTTTGATGCCGTCCCCGTCAGCGTCCTCATCGCACTGATCTCCAATCCCATCGTTATCGGCGTCCTCTTGGCCAGAGTTTGGTGTGAACACACAGTTGTCCTGGTGGACAAAGACAACATGTCACACACACACACATACACCACAGTCCAAATTACTTTTTAGAGTTTAATTACTAAATTAATCTAATGACCTATTATCATTCAACTTGGAAACTATGGAAACAATACAACAGATGACCACATGTGACACGATACAGTGATTTATTCATATGTCTGACCTGTTTGCAGTGTCTGTCGTTGTCCATGCAGGGCAGAGAGCGGTCGGGATACCCGTCAATGTCCGTGTCCATACCGCACGTGTTCCCATTACCGGCCCAGCCCACATTACACTGGAAACACACACGTCAAACACTGTTAATGTGGGAACATTATAAAGAGGTTCATCCAGGGGAATTCTCTGGTCTATTTACATAAAATTCCAAATATATCCGAAAAACTAAATACAAAGGCGTTAAGTTAAATTTCTTATTGTACAGACAACATTATAGTGGACGTCCACTGTACTTTATTAGCCGAGCGATTAATGGTTTGTCTGCCCTTTTCCAGCTTCAGATGAACCATCGCCTCATTTACTGACAATGTGTGCACCGGGAGGATGATTATATGCTCTAAATGTTGAGAACATTGTGAAGGCTCAGGACAGACTTGAGGCAATATGACCTTATCGGTGCTATCATAAAACTGAAGCTCTTCTCTCTGTTTAACGAAATCAGACGGGTAATTAATGCCTCTGCATTTTTCATTAGTTTTTATTTTTAACCCCAAGCATGAGTGGGTTTACTGGTTTTGTTTTAACTCTTTATATTCGTAATTTTGTAATCTATGTGGTATTGGACAGAGGAATATTTAAGACGAAGCGGTATTAAAACACATCCCAGTATCAAAAAAAGATCCACCATTGAACACGTTGTTATGTATATATTTATTGTATTTTAATTAGACTTGTCAGCACACATTATCATTTTAGATCGTTTTTGATTTTTTTAAAGACTGGTTTTCATTTATTCTGGTCACTTTTCATAAAGCACTACTGCAAAATGCCACTAGAGGGCGGTGTGGATTGGTTTACATTGAGCTGAGCTCAGTGAGCTGTGAACCATGGTGACTGTTAGTAGTAAACAATGCAGATGTAGTCAACTGTTTGGAAGTTTTTTAGGTTTAGTCCCTTTGAAAAAGGGTTGTGTCATGTCACTGCTCCTCTCAGGAACACCATCTTCATAAAGGTTATTTATGTGGATCGTTACATGACAATTACATAAACTGTAAACGATCAGGTCTGACGTCCTCACCCTGCAGGCAACCTCTCCGTTCCTCTCCATGGCACAGTGGGCGTTGACGTCACAGGGGTTAAAGGTCAGTGCAGCGCAGGACTTCCTAGGGAAGCATCCTGATGTTTGGTTACCAAGAAAACCAGGTTTACAGCCTCCACATTTGTACGAGCCCTGAGGAGATAGAAAAATATGACATAGCAGAGTTACAGCTGGATATCCACCAGAGGGCGCTGTTTCACAGCAGGTGTCTGAATAACCGAGCTGGGAACAGAGAACAGAAGCTAAAGCCCCTTTTCCATTAGTAGCTACTCGGATCGAGTCGCCACAGCTCGCCACCACTCGACTCGGATCGACTGGTCTTCCATTACAATCGAGTACCACCTAATGTGCGTGGTCATCATCATAGCAACGTGGCAGAGCATCCCGTGACGTAATTAGTATGCAACATCAAGGCAACGATATACCTGCTGCTCGGTCTGTGGCTTTTCGTCAGACTCGGGGAACACGGCGTTGTTTCTGTAGCTGTTTCCCTCATTGCCGGGTTTCCAAAAATGGCGGTTTTGATTTTCCTGAACGAGATGCTCTCATGACTCATTGAGTGACGCCACTAAGCAGCCAATTGCACACAGTCTAAGTGGTCCATGTCCCTCTTGGGGGACACTCCCATAGGGCTTAAATCTGGGACTCTCCACCATTTGACCTTAGATTTGAAGAAGCTTCTCAGATGAGAGGTGAAACGTCTTCAAACAACTTAAAGAAGTCCAGACGCTTTTCTTTCCAAGCTCCTTAGACTCTGACGATGTCACATTTTAGAAAAGGCTTGGATCACTTGGAACCCCGGTCGAGCAGGTACTAATTTAGTACCTGGTACCAGGTACTATGACCTAATGGAAAACCTGGAAAACTGTGGCAAGGCGATCCGAGTAGGTATTACTGGAAAACGGGCTTAAGAGGAAAAGAGGAAAGAGCAGAGACATCACAGAGATTTTTATTTGTGTGAAGAGAACGGAGATGTGAACTCACCACAGTGTTGACGCACACAGAGTTTGCCACGCAGGCGTCAGGTAGATCAACACATTCATCAATGTCCACACAGTCCTGAGAAACAGATTCAGGTTTTCAGAACACTTTCTTCTGCAGACACGTTGGCTCGTCATAGCAGGAAAAGCACAGGTCTAACTGATTTTCCATTTATGTGAACTATGCCCAGAGTGCTGCTCACTGTCGTGGCTCACTTACAGGGACACCTGATGTACCGAGCAGTTTAGACCAGATGAGTTCTCTGTTATGTTAAAAACAAGTTTAAAAAACTACAAAAATGCTCTCTCTCTATCTCTCTTACATATATATATATATATATATATACACACACACACACACATATATAGTATGTATGTATGAGTAGCTCACAGTAGTCACTTACAGTGAATTTTGCCATATGTACTCAAACTATCTATTTTTCCCCTACTGTTTCTGTTTATTCTTTTCTCCAAAAATCACTGGTTATTTTTAATTGTTTCCAGCTGCATTTTCCATTTATAAACACAATTTTCCAGAATAAACACATCCAGCACTCGGGCTGTAAAACAGTGTGAAGTCTGGATACAACAGACATGCTGACACAGAACTGTATCCACCCATAAAGGTACAGTGAAAGAGAGAAAACAAACACACCTTTGTGTGTGTGTGTGTCAGAGAGAGAGAGAGAGAGCGAGAGAGAGACCCCAGGGCTGAGAAATAAATCCAGAGTTGAAGAAGTTAAAAAAGAGTTAAACTGAGTGCCAGTGGAAAATTAAAAATAAGTGCAGTCTATTGCCTCACCTGTTTGTGTGCCTTAGCGTAGTCCAGTCCAGTTCCAGACAGTGGCGCCCCCCACAGGCCTGGAGGACATGGCTGACAGCTGAACCCCCCAGCTGTGTTCACACAGGCTTGGGGAGAGAAACATGGCTGCACCTCGCACTGAGACAGAGAAGAGGGGTGTTACTGTAACACACATCTGGCTTTACAAATATATACCATGTGTTGTTGTGCTTATTTTAAAGTGACGACTTCTTCCTTTCCTTATTTTCTGTATTATGTATAAACTATTCCAGTGATCGATGTTCAAATAATGAGGTCAGTTTATGTGAAAGCCAAAAGCCAAGGATTCAGTTTTTTCTACTCTTACATCTGTATGATGTCAGTAAGTGAGGATATCCCTAATATGGTCATCTATGGTCAGCTTCAACCACCTGCCATTTAAGTCTGCTGTTTGTGAAGGGCAGCCAATCAGAAAAGAGTTGATTTAAAGAGGGAGGAATTAAAACAGTACGGTCTGAGAATAAAAACACAGAGCCAGAAATAAGCTGACCACACCCCCAATGTGTAGCACTGGCATTGTTCTCTGTTGAAGTGTAGTTGTATTGTTACCTCATCAATGTCCCTGCAGTGTGTCCCGTTGCCAGTGGTTCCAGGTGGACAGGGACCACAGGTGTATCCTGGGTAGTGCAGACTCTCCATGCAGGACACACCTCTGTAACAGGGGTTAGGAGAGCAGCGGGAACGAGGCTCGTGGAAACCTGCGACAGAGACGCTGAGAGTCAGAGCTTCCTCGCATTTCAAACTCAAACTACGAGGAGGACAAAGAGAGCTGCCGACTCACCACAAACCTGACACTCCAGGATGGTGTTCCTGATCAGAGACATCTCCTTCACCTGAGGATGATGACAACACACCAATAAGCTTTTTAGGTTATGCCACTTTACTTCTCTCCCTGTACCTCACTGTGTTTGAGTGTATTTAAATTTATACGTCTCACTCTTGGTGAACCGAGAGCTGAGCGTAAAAGAAAGTTTACTGGTCGATCTACGTCCCAACCCTCACCTGTGGGTATGAGCTCTGGGTAGTGACTGAAAACTGAGATCATGGATACAAGGAGTGAAAATGAGCCTTCTCCAGTAGTGGCTGGCTTCTCTACCTCTCTCTGACCTCTACTCCTCCACATTGAAAGGGGGCAGTTGAGGTGTTCCAGGCATCTGACTAGGATGCCTCCTGGGCACCTCCTGAGTGTTCCAGGCATGTCCTACTGAGAGGAGGCCCCAGGGTAGACCCAGGACTCGCTGGGGAAAGGGATGTCTGGGCTTCTTTGCTTAGGCTGCTGCCCCCATGACCCAGCCTCAGACAAATGGAAGAAATGGATGGATGGATGGATGGATGGATGGATGGATGGATGGATGAATGGAGCTCACATAAAGAAACACGTATTGTACATGATGTACTGCATGAAACATGAAAGTCTACTAACAGAAGACTTTTTCTCACCTGACTGTCTTCCTCACCTGTTCTCTGATGTCTTGTCGCAGCTCTCCCAGGATCTGGTTAAAGATAATGAGCTGGCCAATCAGAGCCTTGGTGTGGTCACCTGACAGGAGATGTACAGTCAGTGATCAGAAATCAGCTCAAATGTGATTATTGGTATTGATTATTTGAATAAAAAAAGCAAATCTCACCCAGGATGGAGTTCACCTCACCACTCACTGGAATAGAAAGAAGTCGTCGCTGTTTATTTAATATCACACAGGATATTATTGATTATAGGAGTGTAAAGCTGCATGAGAAACCAGCTCTCTCTGAAGGTCTGAATGCAGAGAGCCACACTGAGTGAGATCCCAGTGAGCTGACCTGAGTTATAGGATGATGAGTCTCCTTGGAACGGGCAGTCAGTCAGAGATCCAGCTTTAGCAACGCTGCCCCCTAAAGCCATCATGAGGGACACTAAAGCCCCCTGAAACAAAGAAGGAGAGAAAGTGTGAAACAGAGCAAGAACTATGAGGGAACCGTTCCCTTCATTTCACAAAACGTGTTCCTCACTCTCACTTTGAAGCTCAGACGCAGTTAAACTGGCAGAGGGCTGTAATTAACACGTCCTTTAATTGGGTTTTTCCCTCATGTGAAGTGCAGACACTGACTAATGTTCCACTCGCGGTGCTGCCCATCACTGCTTTATTCACTTTCCTCTGTGTTCGTCCCCATGCTGGCTCATACACAAAGGCCCATTCAGATGGGATTTATTTCTCTAGGAGAGGTGGAGTGATTTTAATATTACCTGCCCCGCTTAGTGATTTTAATCCAGATTTTATGCGACTCATTTTTCACCCCCTCCTTCACAAATAATTACCTCCTGCTTTTTCAGCAAACTGGCTGCTTGTCAGGTAATTTAAACCCTGTTCTTCTACTTCACAGTGAAAGTCTCGTCTGTATTTCCACAGCCTGAAGCAATGTCTTCAAAAATCCAGTTTAGTCCAACCAACAGTTACCCTGACACATCCTTCTATTTCAAAAACACTTGTAATATATCCTTCATCACTGAACAGATTGTTAATTTTCTGCTGCTCCAACCTGGAGTCGGGCGTAAGCCTTCTGCCCGTGTCTAATCTCCACCATCTCCACCTCTCTGGGCAGGGGAACCAGCGGCGGCAGGCCCTGACTGGAGTCAGCCAGTCGGCAGTCAACATACAGCTCCATGTTGATGTTGTTACGCTGAAGGCCACCGACTCTCAGGATGATGGAGTGAGTCCGTCCATCAGCCAGGTTAGCGTTCTGCATGTTCACGGTGTGGACCTTCCCGTCAGCTCTGACGTAACGAACCAGGACTGAAGAACAAGAAGAGTAGTGGGAAAAATGGAAGGTAGAACAAAAGATAGTAAAAGAAGGGAGAGGAGAGAGAAGTCACAGTAGGAGCAGAAATAGATGAAGGAGTAGAAGAAGAAGAGAAAAAAATGAACAGTTTGACTTTTGGTTTAAATGCATCATGATCACAAACAGGGAACTATTCTCATATATTTTATAGACTTACATATAAAGCATAGCTCTGTTTTTATAGGTTTTATATCAAGATTACGCAGAGCCAGCGACCGCTGGCTAAAGATTATAGATGACCATCTTGTAGTTTGCAGTTTGATCTAACGGTGGCAGTATTAAGTCATACCTAAAATCAGACACAATAATGATGCAGAAGTGTGTCTGGATTATTGTGACAGTGTCACGATGAAGGTTTAGTGCAGTGCCACATCTCAGAGAACCAAGTCCGCCAGAGCTTATCTTTATATTTTTACATGTTGTAGTGCCATTTTTGGCAGTTGCTATATGTCAATACAACCGTTACATCCCAGATTTTAATAATATGTATGCATTGTCCATAGTAACTACATAAATTGCAAAATATTGCAATAAACTACAAAAACATTAAAAATCTTTTTTTTTTTTTTTTTAACACATATTTCTAGTTACAGAAATTTCAGAGGTTTATCCCTCAAAACTGTAAATGCAAAAAGTTGCATGAGATAGTTTCCAACCACAGGAAATTTATTTTGAGTGTCTTCATAGTTTCATTTTTGAGATACACAAATTTTTATAAACTGCAGGAAAAACTAAAATAAATATTATTGTGCACAATTTGCAAAAAAAACCCAGCCTCAAAATAAACTATTTCCAACAACAGTGCAGTTTGAGTCCTGAGCCTCCCAGAAACTATACAGAAAGGCACAAAGTCAAACACGACTTTCAAAAACATCAGTAAACTTTTGAAGGCCCTGCAGGGAAAAACTACGTTTCAAACAAAAAATTGCGTCACTTCCGGTTTTGGCAGGTAATGGCGGACGTGCGATAGTTTGCGCTGATGTTTATTTCAACGTAGGAAGTGCTATGAACAGCTGATCGGATCTGCAAAGCGTGTTTCTCGATTATAATGTTTTTGTTGTTGCCAGCGCTTTTTACGCGATTTTTGAAAAAAGCCATTTCAGGAAGGAAACCGTGACCTGGGACAAGCCGAATGTGTGTTACGTAAATACAACTCCTCCAGTTTCAT
>VUQG01015064.1:0-16442 GCA_015106755.1 Etia nguti
CCATCTAGTGATTCTGGCATTAGAGTCTTTCATTCTGTTCATCCACTGCAATGCACGATGGTCAGTTTCCAAAACAAACTCATCACCCATTAGATAGTACTTTAATGTATCCAGAGCCCATTTTATTGCCAATGCCTCTTTCTCAATAGTTGAATATGTCATTTCCCTAGGAAAGAGCTTACGGCTTATATACACCACTGGTCGTTTATTCTCACCGTCACCCTGCAGCAACACTGCCCCGAGTCCTTCTCCAGAAGCATCCGTCTGCAAAGTGAATGGCTGGGTAAAATCCGGGCACTGCAAAACAGGTTCACTACACAAACAGTTTTTAAGATCAACAAAAGCAGCATCACACTCAGCAGTCCATTTAACCTTTGTAGGGCTGGATTTACGAGTAAGGTCACTAAGGACCGCTGCACTGGCAGAGAAGTTGGGAATGAAGCGGCGATACCACCCTGCCAGACCCAAAAAGGATTTCACTTTTCGTTTGGTCGTAGGAGGTGGGTAGGCACTCAGAGCTTCAATCTTTGACACCTGAGGGCGGATGACCCCACCCCCGATGACGTAACCCAAGTACTCCACCTCAGATTTAGCAATGTGACATTTGTGTGCATTTATGACAAGTCCGGCTCTCTTAATCCGCTGAAAGACATCAGAAAGGTGCTGAACATGATCCTCCCAGGTCTCACTAAACACCACAATGTCATCAATGTATGCTGCGGCATACTCATCTGCACCTCTCAAAACTTCGTCCACCAACCTCTGAAATGTAGCTGGTGCACCGTGCAGACCAAAAGGCATTGTTCTGAAGCGATAAAATCCACTGGGAACTCTAAAAGTTGTCAAATCTTTAGCAGGTTCAGTCAAAGGTACTTGCCAGTAGCCCTTGCAAAGGTCTAGTGTTGTAAGATACTTAGCGTTCCCTAAGTGCTCAATCAGTTCCTCTACTCTTGGCATCAGATAAGCATCAAAAGCAGAAACAGCATTGAGTTTAGAGAAATCCACACAAAATCTCTGTTTAGAGTCATTTTTCTTTGGCACTAGCACCACTGGACTACACCACTCGCCTCTAGATGGCTCAATGACTCCCATGTCAAGCATGTCTTCCACCTCTTGTTTTAATGCTGGCATCAGCTTTGGTGGAACCCGTGAGGTGGTGTCCCTAATAGGTTTTTGATTGGGACAGTGGAGTTGTATCTCATGTTGGATGAGATTGGTGCAACCTGGTTTGGTGCTAAAAAGATCAACAGGCATAATTGCTTTCAGCTCTTTCTGTTGTTTGGAAGTAAAGTGACTCAAATCAGGAACTGGCTGTTGACCTGATGTAGAAGGAAAGAACAGCTCCCGTGGTTCCTCCTCTTCGACCACGGCACGAGCCCAACACTCTAGCGAAGATGCTGGCCGATCAAACCATTCTTTCAACAAATTTACATAAAATATTTGATGCTTCTTGCGACACTCAGGCATGTATAGTTCATAGGTAACTGGACCCACATTCCTACTGATCACATACGGTCCCTGCCACTTGGCAAGAAGACTGTTCTCAGATGATGGCAGAAACAGCAAAACTTTGTCCCTCTTGAAAAATCCTCCTAAGAGCTGCCTTATCATAACTCTGCTTCTGACGTTGTTGGACACCAACCAGATGAGTATTGGCCAGCTCTTGAAGCTCCTCAAGCTTATCTCTCATTTTCAGTATGTATGAAAGAACACTGCATTGTTTTCTGGGGTTTGGAGCCTCCCAAGCCTCTTTCAACACATCAAGGGGGCCCCGGACAGCATGGCCATACAAGAGCTGGAAAGGAGAAAACCCAGTGGAAGCTTTGAGGTACCTCTCTATAGGCAAAGAGCAAGAAAGGAAGCCACTGGTCCCAATCTGCTCCCGTATCTTTCACAAACTTCCTCAACATAGCTTTAAGGGTTTTGCTGAAACGCTCAACAAGGCCATCTGTTTGTGGGTGGTAGGGACTTGCCTTGATACCTTTGATTCCCAGCAATCTATAGACTTCTCTCATAAAGTTAGATGTAAAATTGGACCCTTGGTCAGTAATGATTTCTTTTGGGATGCCCACCCTCGAGAACATCTGTATCTGTATCACAGACATTAATCAATAACCAACTTTGTACAGGTACACACATTCAACTGTTTGTTAATGCCAATTCCAATCAGCAAATCACATAGCACCAACTCTATACATTTTGTCACATAGACCTGGTCAAGATGACCTGCTGAAGTTCAAACTGAGCAACAACATGTTGATCAACTGGGATTTTCTCACACAACCACCTCTATTATCATTATGGAGAAATGATACTGGAGGTCAGAGCTGACAACAGTCACTCAAATAACCACTCATTACAACCAAGGCATGAAGAGGAGCATTGTTTTAGCGCACAGCACGTTGAACCTTGAAACAGATAGGCTAAAGCAGTAAAAGATCACACCGGGTGCCACCTACAGACAACTAAGAATAGGAATTGAAGGCTAAAATTTAGGCCACTTGAAAACTGGACAATATAAGAATAGAATAGAATAGAAATTAGAATAAAACATTAGAAATGTTGTCTGGTCTGATGACTCTCAATTTGTGCTCAGATAGCGGGGTGAGAATTTTATGTAAACAACATGAAAGAATCAATACTGGTCTTGTTATGGTATGAGGAATATCTTCTTGGCATATTTGGGCCCATTGTTGCTAATCACGTTTTTCCCTTTATGACCACAGTGTACGTTCTTCTAATGGCCTGTTCCAAATGTATAATGCAACATGTCAAAGTTCAAATAATTTCAGACTGATTTCTTGAACATGACAATGGCATCCACAGTCGCAAAGTCTCAATCTAATACATTATCTTTGGGATGTGGTGGAACTGCATGATGGTATTATATCAATGTGGACCAAAATCTCTAAGGAATGTTTTCAGCACCTTGTTGAATTTGTGCCACAAAGAATTAAGGCAGCTAAAAGAACAAAAGGGGGTCCAACCCAGTACTAGTTAGTTTTGGTTTCATTTCCATGAAGGGGAGAAAGAGGAGGGAGCAGGTTTGAACTGGAAACCTCAGTTTTATGAAGCTTGCTCTGCTTTTCTAAAATAATGTTGTTGTTGTTGTTTTTCTTTTGTTTAGTATTGTTTTGTTATTAATTGAAAGGAGGACTCATTTACATGTGGCTCATTTATCAAAGGAGTGTAAAGGGATGTGCCTTTTAGGAACCTGTGTTTTAAGGGAGTATAAAGGAGGAAAATTCAGTTAGGAGGTGGCCAGTCTGATCGAAGCAACTAGGACATGGAGAGAAAAAGATTGAGAGTTGTACTCTCAGGACTTAGCATGGAAATTAACTCCCCACTAAAACAAAGGCCTATCCAGGCCGATAACCTTGACTGTGGTGTCCTTGGACTATAGGCCAGAATCACATTTCCAGCCTACAAGTTCACTTAGAAAAAAGAAAAAAAACAAGTTGTGTGCTCTACTTTCAGTGTAAGTGGTGGTTTTCTCCTGGTCACTACAAGAACTTTTCTTCTTTTTTCTTCTTTAGGCAGTTTTTTTTTTAAACACTCATAAGGTATAACTAAAGAAACAACTGGTGAGTGTAGTGCATATTACTTGAAGTAAGAGTTAACATGCAGACTACCTTTCCATAGTGCTTTGGATAATTGGAGGTCACTTTCTATATGTAGTTTATGGTCTACATAGATCCATAAATACTTTAGTGAACACATCAGACAGTTATTAAAATGGTAGCTTAAAAACTGTGACTCTGTGTGACAGCTTAGCTGTGTGAAGTAAAGCAGCGGTCCAGAACAGGAAACAGGAAAAGACCCAGGGAAACCAAGTTAACGATAAAAATGATAAAAAACCCTGAAAACCATAAATTTCACACCCGCCTCAACTCTCGCGGCCTGGTACTGAATGACTCACGGACCGGCCCGGGGGTTGGGGACCGCTGAAGTAAAGCACCCATGTGGTGCTACATTCTGATCAATCACATCATTGTTGGGGATAATTTACTTTGATTAATTAATCAAAAAGTACATTTTAAATTATGGCACAGTAAAGAATTCCAGAAAAAGTTGGAAGCGACAAACTGTCAACAGTTTGCCAAAGCCAGATTATAGGCATTACTGGTGAGTTTCTTCAATCTAAAATCTGAAAGACTTTACCTTGAAATGTATGTGAATTTAATTCAGTTTTATTTATAAAGCACCAAATCACAACAACAGTCACCTTAAGTCATTTTATATTGGAAGGTAAAGATCCTACAATAACCTCAACAACCAGATGGCCCCCTGAGAAATTGCTTGTTGACAGTGGGAAGGAAAAACTCCCTTTCAAGAGGAAGAAACCTCTGGCAGGACCAGGCTCAGGGAGGGGTAACCATCTGTCGCAACCAACTTAGGCTGAGGGGTGGGAGACAGGACAAAAAACACCCTGTGGAAGAGAGCCAGAGATTAATAATAACTCTAGGCAACTAAAAGCACACTAACTGATTCCCTTTTCACCATCTGTGCATGCACAGTGTTGGTGTTGAAATGTAGGGAAAAGCCTTTTTGCAGCAAAAAGACCTGTTTGACATATGTAACTGTTTTTCCACAACAGGATTTGGCTTCCTCTTATTTGGCAAGTGATTAGTTTGGTCTATGTAAGGCTGTGAGACAGTGATGGAAGGCAGGTGTCTAGTCAGAAGCATTCGACTTGGCAGCCCTGTTTTGTCATGTTATTGCTGTTTAGAGGATTCTCCAAAACAGCTAAGCTACTCACAAAGATGCAGTAGAAATGTATGCAGTTATAATACATTGAATGCCTGTCTGTAAATATGAGAATATGAATTCTGACTTTTATAACACTGAAAAAGATGCTTAAATGTTTGTAGCTACAATCCTCAAACATTTGGTGAATGGTGACACATTCACACGGTCCAATGCTAAAAAGGAGTGTAAATGAGGTACACAGGGCATTAGTATCAAGGGCACCGAATTAGGTGGACTAAGGGTCAGCTGGCCTCCCCTAAACTACACGCCTGCCCCACTTTCTTGTTAAGTCACAGATAACTGCATCACATTCAGTGTTACACTATCTGACCTAATTACCTGCATATTCATCTGCACACACTGGTTTGGTTACTTGTGTGATTACCCCCAGGACCATTATGAGGACAGTCACAAGTTATTTTAGTTTTTATTTAATAGAAACAGGATCCACAGGCAATGAGGATCCATCAGAATGAAGGCAAGACTCAGTGTGTGGAGTCAAAGCAAGAAAGAGAGCAGGATGTTCTTAAAGGCAACAGAAATTTGGGAAATCCACATTCCCTAAAAGAAAAATGACAGCTGGCAAGTCTGCAAGGTTGTGACCACTACAAATGGATGATTCTTTGACAAAATCAAAGTTTGAAGGACAAAATCATTAAATTAAAATCATTATTTCTAACCTTGTCAATATCCAGACTGTTCTCTGTTTACTATTTATTCTTTTTACTAAAAGTATTTTTCTGGTTGACCCAAAACTTTTCTAAGAAATATAAAAATGAAATGTAGACGCACATCTAATTAAACTAATTAGATGTTTCTAATTCTTTTGAAATGGTCAGACAATGAATGGATTAATAAAGAGGCTTTCTTCTAATCATATGGGGTGCTGCAAGACACAATGACCATTTATTGAAAACACTGAGTAGACTATGCAGACAGTTTAGGGATTTATTTCAGTGTTTTAATAATCACAAAAGGACATATTGTTCCTGAGTTCAGGTTTTCTAGCTGTTGGAGACCTTGGGGTAGGTCTGGAACATGCTGTAGAGATTAAAGGTATATCTCATTGGGCCCTGGAATGCCTTGAGATCTCCCAGGAGGGGCTGAAAACATTGCCAGGAAGAGAGACATATCGGACTGTCTGGCTTAGCCTGCTGCTCCTGTTGTGCCTCTCCCAGGCAGAAAATGAAATGAATGTTGTTTAAAAATAGTATTGGCTTTGAGTTCTATCCATCATTAAAATACATTTTGAACAAATGTATAAAATGTGCAGGAAAAAAAGATGCATTAATCCTCTTATAAATCACAAGCAGCTATTTTCTTTTAAGGTTGTGGGGCTCCAAAGCATTTTTAGCATTCATGTAAAGAGAGTAAAATTTCTAAATCACCAGAACAAGAAGATATCTGGTGCACAACCGCTTCAAATTGAAGGTTAAGAGAAATGTTAGTGCTTGCAGTGTGTTTGCTGTTTTTATTCAGATCTACAGACCAGTTGGTGACATCCTGACAAGCTATTCACTAGCAAAAATTCTGTGTTCTCCAGACAAGCTAGAGTGATTGCTGGAAGTTGGTGGTAGTTGCCAGTAGAAATTGGTCGGAAAGACAGTCCGGCACCAAAAATCTCTGTGATTGATTCGGTCTCTAGCTCATAGCAGTGGTCGCCCGTAATTTGCATGGAAGGCTACGACTGTTACGACTACTGCTTGGCAAGCATCCAGTGAGTGTTTCCAGACAAGTCAGCATATTTTGTGTAAGTTACAGGCAACCACGGCAATGTCAAGGTCTCTGGTGCAGCATCGTATACCTACACCTAACAACCTTTCTCAAACACTTGCCAGTTGGTCAGGGAACACACAATTTTCCCTAGAAAATGCTGGTTGCCTACCAGTCGCTATTCCTGTGTGACTGGGAGGTTAGCCATCTAGAAATTATTTCATGAAAATTAGAAAAAAGCAACAAAAGATGATAAAGCCAAATTTCCTTCTGAAGATTAATGAACAGTGTATACTAACAATACATTCTCCTCATGCAGTAACTAAATTCAACTCCGTACATCCTGCTGTTTGCGCTTCGACACCATTATGCTGCGTCTTTCTGAAGTGAACATTTGGCCCATTGTTAGACAAGAGTGCTGAGATGCACAGTGTGCTTCTCTCCACTGTCATTCCTTCCTCTGCATTGCCAGTTCCAGCTCTGAACCTTTGGCTCTCTCTGATAAAATATTTAAGATCTGCCATGATTAAAGTGCATCCTGCTCACCTTGGCAGCAAAATCCATTAACCTCAGGAGAATCAATCCCATTGATTTCAATGATAGGTGCTGGAAATGTGCATGTGAGTATGAGGTCAAAGTAGAGGGTGTTGGGAGGTGAAAGAAACAGCATGTTGTTGAGAAGAGGAAAGGAAAAAAACTTTTTACTCACTGCAGGCACAGTCAAGTTGCGGTATGAAAAATGCATGGGACATCAGTCAGGTACACAATTATTTGCATGGCTCAAAGAATTGAAGCAGTGCGTGCAAGCATCCTAGACACAGGCACTCAAGATGCTCCAGCAGTACAATACAGCTTAAAGCGCCATAGTTTAATACAACAGGAAAGAAGACAAGCAAAGAGAGGGTAAGGAGGAAAAAAAGGGACAAATTCAGAGAAAGGGCGCGGGTGGCTGTATGCCAAATAATTTATGTCAACCATCATCTTCACCATTGTCACAATCATCACTTTAATGTATAAGATGAAACTTCCACACACAGTGCTGCAAAAAAAGGTGACGGAAAGCATCCTCTAACCCCGTGTTCACCTGCAGAGCTCATAATTTCTATCGCAGCCAATAATTTTTCCTTTAATGTACTTGATAACATGCAGGAAGGCATTTCTGTCTGTGGTGAGTGGGGATAATTACATTGGCAAACCCAGTGAGTGTTTTCAACAATGACAGCTCTGTGTACCGTGAATGTTAAAACAGATAAAGCAGTCTGGGCATGCTGCTAAATTGCCATTCCCTTACTCAGAGGCAGAGGTTTGAAACTTTTGAAATATGTTTTAATCCAGAGCTGTCAAACCAAATAATAAAAGCCAGGTCCACGTGGACTTTCGTGGCTCCTTTTTAATTAGCCTAGAAGAAACTGAGGGCAGATCATCAAGTCGGATTTAGTTTTACAGACACATGACTCAGAGACAGTTGAACTACATGCATGTGTTTAACTCAAGGCACTATATAAAAAAAAATTAATTCCCCTCTCGCCCCTGTGGGCGGTCTTTATGCTTCAAACTCGGGTCCTCCACCAGAGGCCTGGGAGATTGAGGGTCCTGCACAGTATCTTTGCTGTTCCCAGGACTGTGCTCTTCTGGACAGAGATCTCGAATGTTGTTCCTGGGATCTGATGGATACACTTGACTAGCTTGGGGGTCCCTGCACCAAACACTTCGATTACCACTGGAAACACTGTTGCCTTCACCCTCCACATCTTCTTGAGTTCTTCTCTCAGCCCTTGGTACTTCTCGAGCTTCTCGTGTTCTTCTTCCTGATGTCGCTATTGCTACGGCCGTCTTCCTCTGCTTGTCCACCACTACTACATACAGTTGGTTAGCCTTCACCAGTTTGTCGGGCTGCATCTGTCCCACAGGATCTTAGTTCGGTCATTCCAGACCAACCTGGGGGACTTGTCCTATTTTGACCATAGGACTTCCAAGCCATACTCGGCACAGGTGTTTCTGTATATTATACCGGCCACTTGGTTATGATGTTCCAGGTATGCCCAGCCTGCTAGCATCTTGCACCCTGCTATTACCTGCTAGACTGTTTCAGGGGCATCTTTGCACAGCCTGCACCTGGGGTCTTGCCTTGTGTGATAGACCCCAGACTCTATCGATCTTGTGCTTATGGCTGCACAGGAATAAGCTCTGATTAGTGCCTCTGTGCTGTCTTTCAATCCAGCTTTGTCCAGCTACCGGTAGGATTTCTTCACTGCCTCTTCCTCTAACTGCCAATGGTACATACCCTGCAGGGGCCTGCCCTTCCATGATGGTTCTTCTCCTTGCTCCTCTTCTTTCTTGGGTTTCCGCTGCCTGAGGTATTCACTAAACACGTGGTCGGTATTGTACTATTAAGAGAAAAGAATCCCATAAGGTTAATAACTGTAGTTTTCTTACAAGGAGCTAGACTTTCTTGGAATGTTTTAAAGTGGTGTTGAGGAACATTTCGCCAGGCTTTCTGAAATTTTCTTTTTTTGGGGGGGGGGGACATTGTATGTTTTTTCACCTCTGTCCCATACTTGTATATGACCATTTTCAAAGTTTTTTGTTTGTTTGTTAAACCACTTCACACTGACTGTTCAAAAGCCATAAAAAAGCACCTAACTCAAGGGAAGAACCACATGCCAGACAGTCTTACCTAATATATATAAATAATATGTTAAGACTCTTTGTTACTAGCAACCTGTCACAAAAACAAATAATTTGTTCTTATGACTTTATTTAAATCTATGAAAAATGTCAACATTAACAGTTTGACAGCAATGATATTGTATTTTTGCACCAACAACTTGATTTCCAAAGAGCTATTAACTGAAAATTGGTATATCTCAGGACATTGTGCAGTATGTCCTTAAAAATGTGAGAAAACTGCACAGGTGGGGGACGAAAGAAGTTGTGTCAGGCCTAAAAATATCTACACATGATGAACATTATCTGAAAGTCATGTCCTTAAGAAAAAAGAAAAAATCCAGTGAAAACCTGTCACAGGACATGAGCGATGCATCTGAACCTTCAGTTGATCCACCTACTGTGCACTGAAGCATCACTAGAAATTCTGCCAGTGGAAGGGTTGATGTCAAGAAGCCATTCTTAAGGAAGGGAAACAGGGAGAAAAGGCTGGGATGTACAAAATTACACAAGAACTGTACTGAAAATCAGTGGCAACAGGACTCATGGAATCTAATCCAAATTTGAGATTTTTGGCTATCATCAGTATGTTCACAGGAGATCAGGAGAGAGGTACAAAACTGAGTGTTTACATCAATCTGTAAAACATGGTGTAGGCTCTGTCATGGTTTGGTGCTGCATTTCAGCCAGTGGTTTTTGAGATCTTGTTAACATTGATGGAAAAATGAACGCAGAAAAGTACCATCTGATTTTGATCCACCATCTAGAAAGAAGCTGAGTACCATCAGCCTCATTTCTCTGCATGACAATAACCTCAAACACACCGTAATTATGGTAAAAGCATAGCTGTATAGAAAAATGAACAGTGGAACATTATCAGTCATGGATTGGCCTCCCCAGAGCCCGGATATCAACATAATTGAAGCAGAACTTTCTGTATGGCCTTTGTAAAACAAAAATTGGACTCTTGGCAGCCAAATGTTTTGAGCAGCTGGATTAAGAACGAAAGAGTTTCATGTGACTTGTTGTTGACTGACAGTTAGATTTGCTTGTTATAAGAGCATTAAATAGATGATTTTGTTAAATAGATGAGCAAGGAAGTAATGAAGCAAGTTCGGCAAGAGGTTGTGGTCAAGAAAACATAATTTATTACTGCACATTTCATTGTGTTTATCTGTACTTTTGACTTTAGCCTGAAGCTCACATGAGAAAATGTTTCTGTAGTGCACTGACGAATTACTTCAATTGTCTTATTTGCATAAGTATTAAGAGGTATAAATACCAAGTAACCAAGCAAACTGCATTGATTTCTAACATCAATGGCTAGGTTGTTTCACACTAATCAGCTTGGTCAAAATCTATGACAAGAGGGTGCATGGTGGAGCAGCTTTTCATAACTCCCATTTCAAGGAAAGCCTTCAGAGACAAGACTGAGACAAGACTAAGACAAGAGAGGTTTGATGTGCTACACCAAAAAATTGATATTATCATATTTGGAGGGGAAAAAAAACTTGGTTGACAAAAAGTACTAAATCAACTAAGTTGTTTTGCTGGCATTTTATTCTCAATCAATAAAAAATCCAGGAACTAAATAGTTCAAACTGACCTTGCACAGAGCCACACAAAACATGGGAGGCTGCCTGAAAACTATCAAGAGCACTCATGTGGCTCAGGAAAACAAAACATCACAAATAACAGAGAAGTGCTTTGGAAGGTTATTGATCTGGTAATATTTTGGGAAGTGCACTTGGTAGGGATCTTGAGGGAAAAGCATTCTTCAACTTAAAAAAAACAAACAAAAACAGATGAAAAGCATTCGGTACCATTTAAACACAATGTTCAGTTGAAAATGGTAATCAGATCAATCAAAGGCCATCAAACTCAATTGTTTTTAAAACATATCTTCATTTTGAAATGAGTAACATGTTTTTAAAAACACTGCGACAGAGACATGTTTATCACTGTCTCCGATAAGAAATTTCCATTTTGATTGATGACAGTTTTCCACTTTAAAGTGAAGTAAAGTTCACCTTAAACGAGCTCAGGTGCTGTTTCTGGGTTGTGCATGCAATTTGCACGATACAGTTTAAATTTGCATTTGTGGATGAGGCATAGTTTGACAGTGGCTTCATGTCAGTGAGGGCTTTGAATGTTTAATCTACAGCACTGTGTGAGTGCATTTGGTTTTAATTTACATTTTGCATAGCAATCACAACTTTGGTAATGGTGTTTATCCACTCGATAACGAGTTAAATTGGGTTGGGCTGACCAGGCATCAGGATTTTCTTGTTTGCCTAGTCACATCCAGAATGACATAATCAATCTCCTTAATATGATATTGTAGGTTGAACTCAGACTTGAAGGGTTAGGGTTTCATCTGTCGTCTTTTAACCTTTCATCTTTGTGGTGTCAGGTAAACAGACATGTTAAGCGCTCCCTAACTGTGCTGCACTACATTTCTCATGAAGGATGGCAGAGCAGCTCTTCGTGGGTTTTTCTGACAGGAGCTCAAAATGGATTGCTGCTGCGCTGTCTCTGTGTTTCTTTGATTTTGTTGATTAACTTGACTGCAGTTCACAGTTATCATAGGAATGTAGTCAGTATGTCTGGAGATCTGAATGACCTACAGATCAGGGTAAACACAAGGATTGTGTGCATATAGCTGTGCACATGTTCATGTGCACTTGGCTGAACATGAATAAATACTGAAAACTTTCTTTTCCAACTGGAACTAAGTTGAATCGTTTTTCGTTGCATCTGCCAGACAAACAAGGCCATCAGATGAGAAAGTGAAAGGAAGATTTCCCATGGCTGCGCAGAGAAAGTGAAACTATGATTTGAGCTGGTTAGTGTGGCAAAAAAGACACTACAGATCCCAGATGGAGCTTTCAAGTGAGGTCAGAAATGACACTCAATACTGTGGTGGCAATTTTGTGCTTCTGTCAAAATTCAGGTTCCTCTTGAATGTTTTGCAGACCTGTTTCACACACAGGATCACTTGGGATTGTTGTAGAGTCAGAGTTCATGCATTAGAGTGGGTTGTCTACCAATCGAGAGGGAGGTGGATCAATCTCTCTGACAGCTGAAGTATCCTTGGGCAAGCTACTGAAACCTGAGTTGCCCCAGCACATTGATTGGAGGGTGTCTGAATGTTGTCTGAAGTCTTAGTCTCAGGTTAACTTTCAAACTACGGGGAAGCCTTTCCCGAAGCTACCTTTGGATCACTAAAAGACGCATATGTGCATTTCTTTGGTGTTCTGGTGTTGGCAGTGAGTTCCTAGTTTATCATCATTTTTGATGCATCAGTATATATCTGGCCTGCAGTACTGTCATCACATCAGCTGCTCCGCATGTTCTCTCCTCCTTCTGCTGCACTGGTCCAACCTCAGCATAGCAAGTCTAAGCTAATTTGTTATTTACACTAAAGTGATGTTTAGTAGTTATTTATTTACACATTTATATTTAACCACTCAACATAAACTGAAACCTTGAATTTTGCTCAGTTTTTAGTTACTGCATGATTTCCGATTTCAGTTATTGGTAAATAACGAGCAATAAGTATAATAATATACTTATAATATACTTAATTCAATAAACTATATTGAATTAAATGCATGGCCCTAACTGTAGCTGAATTAGGGAATTGGTTCGTTGACTCTGTTTGCCTCTTTGTTATAGATGTTACACCATGTAGGGTCATATAAGTAATATTTAAATAAACGTTAGTACATGCACATGCCTGCCCTTCCCTGTTGCACTGCTATCTAGATGTATAAAAGGGGAAAGGTAAAAACGGCCAGGCAGGTTGCAGCGAGAATGGTCCCTATTGCCAGTTTGTTGAGTGGCGGTTCTAATGAAGGGTAGCCACAGCGTTTTCTAACTAATGAGAGGCAGTGATTCTTCTTCTATGAAGGATCGCATCTGTAGCTTATCAGACATCAACACCTTATTATGGTCCATTAATATAAGCTGTGTCCCAATTCAGGGGCCGCATATGAACACCAGTGTTGATCATACCTCTTAATCGTTAAATTCATGTGTTTTAATAATAATAATAATGTATACTTTATTGATCCCCGTGGGGAAATTCCTCTCTGCATTTAACCCATTCACTCAGTGAAGCAGTGGGCAGCCACCAGTGCAGCGCCCGGGGAGCAGTGTGTGGGGGCGGTACCTTGCTCAGGGGTACCTCAGGGTAGTCGTTCAGTGGATTCGAACCCCTGACCTTCCGATCACGGGGCCAACACTTTACCTACTGAGCTATCCCTGCCCCCGTTTCGGTCCCGTTGTCACAGGTGAATAAAATCAAACACCCATGCAATGCATTCTGCCTTTGCAAACATTTGTAAAAAAAGAGAACTGACTGAATTCACGCTTGTGAAAATTTTTCCCTTCTAGATATTCCACAATTAACTGTAAGTGGTATTGTTGCAAACTGCAGTGTTGCAGTGTTGATAAACATTGATGAGCATGCTGTGTAAGTCACCAACACTCTGCTGACTCACTAACTGCAGAGTTTCAGACTTTTGGCATTAACATCAACACAAAAGCTGTGTGCTGTGAGCTTTATGAAATTATTCTGTAGGTGTAACGTGTAGGTGCCCCAGCACTATTGTCCATGTAGTGCATATGATATTTTTCCATCAATCCATCATCTTCCACTTAAAGTATCCTTGTTTTCAAAAATAAAATGAAAACAAAAATCAAAGCAACGAGGGAGTCTCTAGTATGTCTAAAATGAAAATTGTTCATCCTCATGGGGTGAAGTAAGTATTACAGCAGTCTGTTGATGATATTGTTTTTTTAAGTAATTGTAGCTTGATGTCTACAGTGACAGTCAGAAGAACAGTTATTATAGGTACCTAGTGTGAATAAATATGAGTCTAAGAGGACTCTGTGTTTATTTTATTTTATTTAGTTAGGAGGATTAATCAATTTTTTTTAAAATAATCACAGCTTTATGAATTTATTTAATAATTTGCTTATGCTAATTGTTCATGACAGGCTGACAGAAGATTTTAAATGTTTCCTGCTTCAGTAAATACAGTATTATCATATAAGACTGTCTCACTGTTGACAAGTTAAAAAACAAAAAGACCTTTTTTACAACTTTCAAAAATGAAACACACAATAAATGCAGTGCATCTTCTCATGTATGAAAAACGAACTTTCTTCCTCTCGTTGTAAAGTAGATTCACAGCATTCTTGAACACTACCTTAGATTTGTATAGATAAATTAAAGTCTGTCAGAAAATCCAAAAGTGCAGAAATGTTCATTCTTAAATTACAGCATGGTCATGTGTACTCAGTACAGAATACCTTTGAGTAATTTTGACATTAAGAGACCAAGTTGTAGTTACAGTTGATAATCTATTACTCTGGAACATGATGACATCACTTTAATGGTTGACAATAAGGTGGTGTGACAGAAAATACCCAAAATCATGTTGAATCAACATGATTTACTTATACAGTCCTGTGTGAATGAAATACTTCAGTTTGACAAGAAAAAATCCAGTGTGGGGGGTAAAAAGAGAAGTTGTGCTGTTTGACCAATCATGTGGGAGCGGTGTACACAATAAAATTAAGTAAATTCAAAGATTTTTTTTCAGTGTACTAGTATGCATGAGCAAAAGCTGTGGTATATTACTGACAGACAAGTACATTAAAGTCAATTTGCATCTGTTAGGATATGGCAAGCTCCAATCAAGCGTAGTGTCTATATAGAGTACCAATTAGGCAATCTACTCTTCCTAATTAGGGCTATAATTAGTTAAGCGACTTTGTTCCACGGAAGTTATTTTTAATTCAGGTTTTAATTCATGAAACTTCAAATAAATAAAATAAACACCACTCGCCAGTAGCAGGTGTAATTACACTGCATTATAACATGTTATGTTCTAAAATTAGTAATTTAATTACATTAACTAAGCAAACAATTATGTAATTACTTGAGTTAATTAAGTCCTACAGTTATCTGTATGATGGGCGGCTGATAGAGGATATAAATGTGGTTTTCCATTGTGGCAATATGGACTTTATTGTTATTATGTGATGGTCTACACTTTACGTCATGTTCGTGGACAAGAACATGATGACAAAGTGCAAACTCTAAAAGGTCAAAAAAGGAGACTTTCAAATAGAGATTTACCTCCTCTGCGCTCCCTGTAACAAGTAATTAAGAGAAAGTTTCCCAAACTATCAACAATTATTAAAAACATTAAACAAGTCATCTTGCGTCATTATTAATACAGGTTCCCAAAGTCAAAATTTATACTGGTCTATGTGTTTTTAATCAGGGCTTTAACAAAAAAAAAAAAACACTCACAGAAATCCATCACTACTTCGGCCTTTACCCCTTAATTGTCTGCTAAGCAACAACAATGAAGAATCAAAGCCTTTGAAGATAAAGAGAAGCCATTAAGCTTATACTGCTGCACCAATCATTATCAGCCAAATCCCAGAGACAAGGCTCATCGCAGGGGTAAAATAAAGAGTAGATAAGACGGAAGCTAATGATGATTTTTCTCCCAGCATCCAGAATGAAAGGCAACAAATGGGCAATAAAGATCCCAAAGAGGTGTCACTGAAAGATTTGAGGGAGCCGACAGAGGCTAATCACCGGGGTTAAAAGCTATCGGAAAAGACACGACTGAAACAGCCTCATCACTTTTATGACTTGTTCAGAATGCCGGTTTCTCATGCTTGAAACTGTAGACAAATGTTTAGTATACTGTAGTACATGCTAAAAAAAATTAACATGTTGATATTATTAAAACAGAAAAAAACAATGTTTCCTCCGAATGTTTTGTGTACATCCATCTATCCAACCATCCGAGGCAGTTTACAAAAGAGCACACTTTCAAAGGAGTTGAAATCTCATGACATTACTATTATAACCTTGATTTAATTAACTAAATTGTTTCATAAAGCTGTCAGAGTCCACCACGACAGACGTGTTTGTGCAATATACAACACAGTGCTCATTCATCAGACCCATTTAGAGTCCTTTTGAGTTTTCCCTGCCTATTGTCTTTATTTGTGTTAAATTCAATCGACTGCCTCAAAGTGAATTTAATATAAAGCTTTGGGGCTCCCTTAATGGGGCCAACATGCACAAGACACAATTACACTTTAACAAAGGATCCATTGTCAAAGATTTAAGGCAAGTCAAGCAACTGAGTTCAACAACATGTCAATATACATACGCAGTATGTCATGTTAGCCACTGATGATCTGGAACATGCAGAATGTTTTATTTTGTCTTTTTTTTTTTTTAAATTGCATCCTTAGTTACTGGATGACTTTATTTT
>VUQG01015064.1:16462-33033 GCA_015106755.1 Etia nguti
TCATTTAAAAAAAAAAAAAAAAAAATTTTAATTTTAATTTTTTTTTTTTTTTTTTTTTTTTTTTTTTTTTTTTACCTTATTGGTGTTTTGTTATAGCAGTGGAGCACTGAGCCCTGCTGGGTTGAGCCTTATGCTGCTAAAGCTTTGATCAGGATGTTCTCAGATGCGACAAGCTATGCACCTAACAAGGGAAGTGCTGTAGTGCTTCCACAGCAGGTGGGGCTCAGTGCAGGGACTTTTAATGGCAGAAAAACTCTGCAGCTTTAGAAAAATAGCATTACCTCATACGGTTGACATCTGGCTGAGGATGTCTCTTTTAGACATGATTTAAAATCTCTGAAATGCTACGTTTATTATTTTTTAAAATAAGAATAAATCTAAAGGCCACAGCTTTAACTACATTTTAAACATAAAAGCTCTAAATACAAAGTGGGCTGAAATTTAGTGCTACATGAAGTAAAAGAGAGTGAATATCAAATAATTTCCACTGGAGAAAAACAGCAGGGCTTCGAAGTTTGCCAGTTGAATCAGATTCAGTTGTTTACTACAACGACCTGAATATTAGTTCCTTTTTCTAACATAAGCATTTGTTGAAATGATGAGCCAGGTACAACACATTATTCCTGTTAACAATTATTTCCTCCAATTTAGCCTCACTTTACAGAATATGTAAAACCGATCAACGTAAGCAAATGAAAGCTTGAAATAAAAATTAACAACACTGCCAGATAACTGATACCAACACGCTGTAAAAGGGGAAACAGCCAAGAAGATTTTTTTTTACTTCTTTTAAGCTTTGACTGTTTTACATTTACATGTTTAGACAAAGGTTCTTGCAACCTGAATTTTCTCATTTCCTGTTAGGTTAACAATAAAATTTTTGATTTAACTGCATCTATTTCTACCTTCATAACACAGAATTTCCTTTTGAGTAAACCACAAAAAGTACACTCCTTGTTGGAAACTGGGGACCGTCCACATGTCAGGTAAAAGCACTACTTATGAGAGCACATAAAAGTTTTCCCTGAAAAATCAAGAATATTCATGTTGCTATAGCTGTATACTATAGCACTATAGCAGATAGCAGAATAAAGTAATGAGGACACAGCTGAAAATGAGCTGAAACATTGTTTATTCGATGAAATAACACGGTTATGAAAGTATCTACTGTCTGGCCTCAAGTACATCACACCTAAATTAAGCAAATATGTGCTTAGCAGTATTGTTGAATGGATTCGTGACCACACTTTAACTCCCACATGCACATCTCCACTCATGCACTGTAAATTTGCACAAGAAGGACAATCACATACACAGACCAGCGGCGACTGAGTTTCAGAAAAAAAAATTCACTGTTATGTCTTTGACATTCAAGTTACCTTACCCTTTAAAATAATTTTGAATCTTTACTTCAAAGTAGCAGTTGTCGGTTCACAAGGGGTGTATGTGATGTTGGCTTGTAGGAACTGTGAAACTGAAACGTCTGCAATATCACGTTATACTTGAATCTTCCCATACTGTGACACCCATGTGGGAGCTGTTAATGAGTAGTTAAAGCAGGCTAGTCTGAAAGCTGTGAACGCTGTAATCTTTGCAGATTGTTTACAAGTAAACTGGAAATACTTCTGAATAAGGGAGTTTATTTTTTGTTCATGGGGCAATCATGATCGAGCGATCATGCCTATCAAAAAAAAAGATTGCTTCCCTGGTTTTTGTTATACCTTCCCTCTAACAAAATATTGAGATAAAATAACAAGAAGCTTTCCAATTCAGCTCACTGTCTGGGCAAGATTCACTTTTAAGGGAACAGTAATGTATTTTGGACATATTAATCTTGTTTTCTTTGTTCTTTTTAAACATATTTTAAGAGGTTAGTAGTGCAGTAAAAACCAGATAAGTGTGGCATGATGCTTTTGACTACAAAAACATTATGTAGGAGTACGTAACAGGTGATAGGTATTGATTTGCAAAGAACTGGGCAGGATTAACTTGAGCTTATTATATATAATATTATACTACAGTATATTTCTAACCCAGTAGGTGACTTGTTCTCTTTCTCCAGACTTTCTACAGACTGAAATAATAGCACATACAGTATGCACAAAAACACATTCTTGATAGAGGTAATGAGAATAAAAAACAGTCTTTGTTGTCATGCACATGTACAGCAAGATTAGATGCCATCCTGACAGTGTAAACATCTGGATAAAGGCTTAAAAATTTGTCCAAGTCTCTTGACAGCAGACATAAAATTTCTAAAAAGTAAAGTAAAAAGACACATCACAACAACACCTGCAACATTTTCACCAGCGTTTAGTGTGGCTATGTCTTTTAGATAAAAAACCCTTTTTAAAATCAGTTTGTCCTTGTTTTTAATGTCCTGAAACTTCTGCCCGAGAGCAGCTGTTCAAAAAGAAACAAACTGTGGCCCAAAAATCAAGGTATTTACTTAACTATGGTTTTGGGGAATTGTAACACTAATACCCATTGTTTGAACCATTCAGGTACATTTTCAGTGATTAAGTGAATCTCCAGTGTTGTAAAAATAAATACAATAGATTTCTTTCTCAAAGGCGAAAGAGAGCATGCATAGCAACAACTACAGTGTGTGTGTGTGAAGGCTGGGCGCCATGAATTTCACTTTTATATGGAAACTAACCAGCAGTGAACAAGACCAGTTAAAACATGCATATCCACTCATGTTTTACTAACAATCAATATGGCTGGGTGCTTCTCAGACAAGTGTAAAGCACATGTGCATACACTCAGAAGGAGGCGCACATGCATGATGGTGTACTCTTCAGTGTTTCCTCAAGAAAAAACTAGTCTTCTGCAGCTGCAGCTCAGAAATCCTTGTTATACAGCTTTGAATAAAACAAATTAGGGCAACTACACAGTGAAGTTTTTCAGAATTGGCATGCTTTTTGCTGGTTGCCAATGGCAAATCTTTCACTCTGAGTCAGATAAAGTTGAAAACTTTGCCGAGATCAACACTTGCTAGCTCTCGCATTTCAAGTGGGCTAGTTAGCCATAGCCTTTGATCTTGAAGGATGTAATAGTCCTTGCAGAGTTTGTCTCTCATGTTTTTAAGGTTCTTCAAAAGTTAAAACTGCTGCTGTGGGTTTTTTCTACTCTAGCTTGGCTTGTTAGCTAGTATCCTTTGAACCAGCTCTCCAGTGACAAGCTACATCCTAACATTGCATGAACCAAGCCTTTGTATTCTTTTTCACAGGGCAGTGAACACAATGCAGCACAACAGCTGTTACAATGAGCTTGTGCATGTCTACACTATCAGGTTTGATCCAGTAATAAAAACCAAGTTGCAGCTACTTCTCACAAACTTCCCACATCACATACGGCCTTTTTAAAGAGGACGAATCGACCGTTAGCTGGTATCACTCAACCTCAGACATCAGCGTCTCTCATCGGTTAATTATAAACACATCGAGATTTATGTGGGTAAATGAATGCTTGAATTCGATACTTTTAGACAAACTGATTATCTTTGACTGATGCTTTTAGAGGACAGCCGTAGAACAATTTCTTGCTAACAAGCTCTCCGTGTCAATATTGTGTTCAGCGCTTTTCTCTGCTGCCATCAAGAATCCAATACAATCAGTAACTGGAACTCTAAATGTGGAAGTCACAAACAGGAATTTAATGTAATTTCCTGAAAGCTGAAGAAGTATGCAGTTGTTTTGCGCTTTCTATTTACTTTGTGTAGGATGACACCGACATGACCAGTGAGTACTATATGGAGCTAAAGTGTATTTTTATGTAGTAGCTCGACAACAACTTCGACGTTACTGGGTAACGATCTCGAATTAATAAAACATCCAGTTCAAATGAATCACTTGTCCCTCAGCAGTGATGTAAAGGCACAAAACTGTCACCTGCTGCTCTTAACACCAAATCTAATTGATTCTAAGTGATATTCTCAACAGCATTAAACCGACACTCTCACAGGGCTGACACAGTAGACTGCATTCATTGAATAATAATGACTTGTGCTGTTGTTTTGGTGTTGTTAACCTTCATGACTTCAGAAGGTAGCAGTGGGTTATGCGAGGCTGGAAAAGCAGTCTCCTATTTCTCTTTCTGCTTCACTGCATGCTGTACCCCAAAAAGCACTAGCTCCCTACATAATTGATGAAGCACTTGGGAGGTGGGACCCTGCTCTCAAAGTTTCTGTTTTTGTTTTGTTTTTATGAGGACATTTCCACCTGCTTGAAAGTCAATACATGGCTGACCAATGGCGGTTTGAGTGCATCCCGTTTCCAAATTTTAAAAAAAGCAATGCTTGAATATAGCTCTTAGAAGATTAACTTCAAACTCTGTACCGACAAGAGTAACAAGAGTCAGCCAAGATCCTTCAACACAAGAAACTTAATGTTAACATGGGCCAACAGTGATATAACACTTACACAAGGGGGCTGCTGACATTTCTCTGCTGTTGCAAAGGTACAAAGCAGCTTTAGAGTGAAATCTCCACAAACTCAATTTTCTCCTTGAAGTTCAAACCAATGCATTAGGCTGTAATTTGACTCTGCATGTGTCTTGATATCTGGAAGCATTGATAGAGTGTGCATTTGCAAATGCATTATGATATCTGCATAAAATACATTCTTTGAACAGCAGTAGGTTTCGGGCCTGTCTTTGACAGGCGAGTGCAAACGACTAGATGAAAGCACACGGAGGAAGAAATTGCTGCCAACAGGCATCAAAACATTTTAACTAACTAACTCTTTAAAAAAAAAGTAACTAAAGGGATACAACGCCTCGGTGCTTCACACAATACTTAAAGCATTAAGTTTTAGGGAGCTGTTAGAAGAGAAGCATTTATTACTAGTGCAATAATCACAATACAATGTCCCAATTGAATTGATTGCTATAACAAGCACTGGCTCTACAGTATGTGATGTGGATCATTGCAGCTGTTCTCCATCATTTCCTCCCGTCGGCGCCTTTTGACGGCACATTTACAACTCAACTTTCAAACTGTCTGAGGGGAATTTCTAACCTGACGTGCCAGATGGTTTGTTGCTTGGAACCATCTGGGTAGCTGTCCTTGGAAACTGTTTGAAAACTTACCTGGTGATTGGATGAACCATCTGTCTATCACTATGTTATCACGGGGGAACCTCAACCAATCAAATAAACAAGCCGCTTCTAACGGAGCAGATGGGTGAATCAAACTGCTCCAGTCAATCAGAAGAAAAACAAAAAGTCTTCAATATTGTATTTATCCTTTTTTAAATAAGAACTGAAACACTTTATGAGATTTGAAATTCAAAGAGTGAACTGCACACATGAACTAACTCACTTCAGTCTGTCTTTAGTGAACTGTAAATTTGCATAACCCTTGGTTGCCGTAAACTGGACAAAAGAATACTGCACGCTTAGATATCGTTTTCGAACGAAGCCTCATTTGCAACCATAATGCTGCTTGGCCAATGGTCCCTTTTGGTCCAATAATTCTGAGTCTTTTTAGAGTTAATCAGCACTAAAATTGTTTAGTTAGCCCAGTTTAACCTGCAGGAAATTGTGAACGCCCCTGTAATGTGTTTTACTGTCACAGAGGAAATAAATTCATGATGAGTAGGGAGAAAATCGGCTGTCACAGATGATGAGCTCAAAATGACAGTCTTAAAATGCTAATGCACATGCGGCTCTAAAGACCTCCAGAAACCTTGGGAAAACACTGCAAAAATGAATTTGCTACACTGGCATGTGAAAGGAATAAGGCTATTCAATAAATCGATCGAACTAACAAGCATTACCTGTGAGCATTTGATGCTGTCAGATTAATGAAAATGAGTGCATTTCTGAAAGGTGCTGAGGAAAATACAAAACAGTGCCACTCTTATTCTTTAGTTGAGGCACATTTCAGTTTTAGGGGACAAAAAAAACGCCATGCTGTTAATCAGAACAAAAACTGAGCATTTTTTGGTCTACAACTTATTCAAAAACACACAAAAAAAACCCCACAAAAAATGTTCTGTGCCTTCAAAAGACTGTTTCATCTTCATACCTTCAGTCACCAGAGTGTGCATGCTGTTACTTTTTTGCTACTTTAATTAACTGTGTATTTATTAAAAAATGTGAGTTATTTTAGTTTGAATGTTTGTGATCTACCTGTGAAGAAAGCTCAATGATATGTTTGATATGGATCTTTATTCATTAGCAAAGTCTGGTACTTTCAGCTGCTCCCTTATTTCCCAAGGAGTCACCACAGCAGATGAGTGCTCATGTTTGATTTGGCAAGTCAGATGGGCTTCCTGATGCAACCCTTCCATTTATCCGGGCTTGGGACTGGCACTGGGAGTAAACTAGTTTGAGACTCCCCTAAGGTTGGATTTGTGTCTCCTCCCAATCTCAAACCAAGGATCTTTTCTATTCATTTACCTTACTTACCTTTCTGTGTAAGGTAAGTAAGGTAAATGTGTTGACCTCTACACTATGGAGCAAATTTAAAAGCAGTATAAGAGCAAAAGTTCCCCTCCTTACTTTATTTAGACCAACAGTAGCTTTACAGAGTCAGCATTGGCTGGCACTTTAGCACCACACACACATTTTCTTTGTCTTTCGTGAACAAAGTGTGAAGTATTTCAGCTCTTGGTATTCTGCGATCACTAGCATGACAGTGACCCTTTGGACCTCTCGTAACTTGCTCTTGTTTGCGCCTCTGTTAAAGTAATTAGAGCCAATTAAAGTAAACCACGCAAGGACAGAGCCGTAGTCTACTGAATTAACGCCTGGGTCATCAGGGCTTCCAGTGCAGCCATGATATCTGGGCCCAGATTTTCACTACTGCCAACCGATCATTGCAGAACTTTTTTTTTCTTTGAAACTATGGTTATCTAATGCATTTTGGCTAATGACATTCCTCTTTGTCCTCCAGATGCAAATGCAACCAAAGTCTGTAGCCAGTACCAGCAATCTGGACCCTTCACGGGATATTCATATGGAAAATCTGTTTACAGAGGTTAGACTAAAGATACAGCAAAAACAGACAAAAGATCTAAAATTAGTTGTTTGCCCATTAGCTGTAAAAGCTCTTGGGTGGTACAATAAAGATTATTTTGGACACAGACTAAAAGCAAAATCAATATGCTGGCAGTTGCAGGTAAGCAAAAAAAGTGTAAGTATAACAATGTTGAGGAAAACTACCAGTCAGTCACATTCAGTGCTGCAAGCCCTACGTCGAAAGGTCATGAACCTTCAAAAAGCACTGTGCTGTAAGCAGAGATTTTGATTGGTTGAAATAACCTTCCCAGAGGTTGATTTAACAGTGGAAAGGCAGGTAGAGAACTGTGGAAAATTCCTGCAATGGTAATGCACCTACTGATGCGTATTTTCCCAAGAGCTCCGTAAGAAATGTCTGTTAACCTAACCTTGTCGGGTATCATAAGACTGACTCCTGAAAGCCGCAAGAGGATAGACTTTTCATCTGTCAGCTACAAAGCAGTGAACTGTGTTGATCCAATCTCACATAACAGCATAACAAATCCAGCAACATCGACCAAATCTTTCAGTTCCAGTTCAAAGTAAAGTCCAGGGATAACATTTGCAGTCTAAGTTGGGGGGGTATCATTTTTAAGTCACTCAAGGGCTTAATCTTATAGTCCTAACTTTAATTCGGCTTTTATTTAACTTTTTCCATATAGCTACCTACAAACAATGTATTCGTTTTTTGAACACGCTCAATATTCCCACATGTAAAGTTGTAGTCTCATAAAGAGCTTTTTTATTAGTCCTGTAACTGTAGATAGCTTTCACAGTTTCTCCCTGCTTTAGTGCTTTAAAATTCCTGCCTGTAAAACACTTTGCACAATAATTCTGGAAATGTCTCCAAAAAAACCCCAAAATAATTTTATCAGATACAATCAGCAGGGAACTCACTGGAATCAGCTGATATAAACATCAGTGAACATCTGTCACTCGCCCTCACATCACACTAAATAAGCAAACATTAAATAATTATTTGAGACACGTTAGCCTTCCAAAAACATCACATCTGCATCGCAAGCATGACATTTTCTAAATCAAACTAAGGTGATGAAGTTACTATTTTTGCAACTTGCTGATATTAAAAATGACTGTTGTGCTTGCAACTTCTTAATAATAATGTATCAGTTTTTCTTTCTACCTTCACACCTGAGGAACATAAACCAAGTGCCAAGACTTCTTTTGTATTGATTTGGTAAAGAGTTTATGCTGGATCCTCTTCTTGATGCAACCCTCCCTATATTAGGAATGGTTTGGGAGCAGCACTAGGAGTACACTGGCTTGTGGCCCCCTGTGGGGCAGATAGAGATGGGCAGATTGATCCAAATATCGATACCAAAGCTGATGCTGGCATCAGATCGAAACTAGGTAATAATAGAGTTGATGCTTTCTTTCTATACTCTAAGTTCACTATGTTTGACATAGTGTTTTGACATGACTCTAATTTGTGTAAAAAAAATATTGTTTTGAAAATGAAAAAATATACCTGCATTCATCCATAAATCGTGACACACTGCTTTCCTCTACATAAGCTTCCTTTATAAGTATCGGTATTGGCAGTACTTCCCTGTATTCACTTGGTATTGGATCGATACCAAAATCAGCTGTGTCGCACAGCAGTAGAGGCAGAGCTGAATATTTTGTTGTGAGTGAGCAGAATGGACAGAAATGATTATATCTTATTTGTTACAGCTGAGGATTTTAGATGGAGGACCTGCAGAGGGTTGATGTAACAGAAAAGGACGCTAAGGATAAATAAGGTGAGATGGAGGCAGGTGATCTGCTGTGGTGACCCCTAAAGGAAGCAGCCAAAAAAGAAAAATAAGAAAAAGATTTTCATATCCATTAGTATATTCTTCAGAAAGATAATGTACTGATGTTTACTGCTAATGTAAGAATTATTAACATAATGTATTTTCTTTTTGTAGAAGGAAAAAAAAAACACTTCATCATTAGTGAATCAGCACTGAATCACAGTGCTTTGTACTGCTTTGTAGAAGTACTCTATAATTATTGTAAAAAAATTTTTTAAAAATCTGAATAATAACAATTTGCTGTGGATACAAACTAAATCAATGCCAAATTAAGACAATGTGTTTACAATCCTGCAATGTTATGACTTTTCCTCCCAGGACGCTGTTGGAGACTTGCAGACACACACACACACACACACACACACACACACACACACACACACACACACACACACACACACACACACACACACACTATGAGCATTTGTAAGTTGTGCTCAGTAGCTACAGTTAAAAAAGTTCAGTATACAGTATTAGTGAGCTGAATATAAATTGTGGAACCAGTGTGTTAAGTGAGGGAGGGATTGAATTCCAATTGAAAGCTTAAGGCATTGGCTTAGGCTTCATTAAGAATGGCTGGCTCTTCAAAAACAACCGTTCAAATCAGCATGTAATTATTAGGCAAGTGAGAAGAATTCCTAATCCGGGAAAGCTGCAGGGCTTCCAGCGCCTATGGCCAAAAAAGGCACAGCAGTCCGGCTACACACTATGGCTCACTTATACATGATCCAGCAGTCTGCATAACAGGGTGCACCCACATCTATAGTATTCTGCAGGTGTTTGGTGAGGAAGCTCAGGAGAAAGTTGAAAAAGCAAAAAAGAACAAAAAGATCTCCATTATTTTTTATTTTATTTTTTGTCTTTAATATTTTGAGGCTCACAGAGTAAAGATGGCAAAGATAGTTGGTGTCAGGTAGTGACGCTAATATAAACAAGATGTGTTAAAGCTTTCAAATAAACAAATCAATAATGAATAAATAATTTTTTTTTCCTTAAATGGCAACTCAAAAATTCCATTAGCTGACACTCAGCTGATCCTCATTAAAGAAACCATAAATAAAACGCATTCATTAAGGTCCCTCCTCGGCTAACTTGGCAGTGCACTGACTTTGGCATCGTCATTATATTACATAATATTATATCATATTATGTACACTATATACTGCAGTAAATGTATTAAACAGCATAACTAAACTATATACAGTATGAAAGTTATTATGCAATTTTCCAGTTTATCGTGCGAAGCTAAAATTACCATGAATGGCTCCTTGCCAGGCTGCCAAGCACAGCCCAGTGAAGGAGGTGTTTGTCAAAGCAGAGATCTACAGTCAGTCCATGTTCACTCAGATGTCAAATACTCTATGTTTAAAGCTCAAACTGGCATCCGCTCTCCACCTCCCTAACCTCGGGCTCGCTGCATTATTCATAAAACTTCCAGATACGAGTGAATGGGAGAGAGATTTTCTTTTTTCCTGTTTTGTTTTGTAACCAGCAGCAGTAGTTTTTCCTGCTTGTATTGCATAATGCTGAATGTCTGGATTTCTATTCAAACTGAGAGGTGCAAGAGTATAACAAATACCACAAAACATCCCCACCAAAATCTGCATACATCCGACTTAAAAATTAGGCACTTATTGTGGGATTGGCTTCCACGGAGGAGCTGGTCCTGTCGCTTTAGGAGAACATGGCCAAGAGCAGACCCAGAGTAGCACTGTTTACTGATAACAAGGAGCACTTATTTCCTTTTCTTTCTGAAATCCAGGCAAAAGATGTAAGTGCACTAGTAACAATTAGTGTTGTGGTCTGTGCGGGCACAGTATGATTAGTCCCATCTGATTAGTGGTGTAACATCCAGCCAGAGTCATAAAGGAGCTACTCTATCCTGTACCTGAGAGAAATAAAGCAGTTTTGAATTAGATGGGGGGGTTTTTCACTGTTCACTTCACCTTCTGTGGTCTATGTATGATTAATAAAATCTACTCATGGGATTATTTTATAAAGCCATCCACATTTTAGGTTTAGTGCCTAAAACCTACTTACTAGTGGGCGTTCAGGGCACCAAAGGAAAAACCTGTTACATGTTGAAAAGATTTATCAAAATGTTTGTTGGATGGAAAATTATAATTTTAATAAGTAATATCATAAATAATATATATTAGAGTTGTAATAAATTTGCAAATCACCAAAGTGGAATTATCAACACAGTCCTCTTGCACTTGCATAATACAGCCAATCCTTTTTTTGCTTACAGTTTTATTTCTGATATTTAATAAATTATTCAATCTTTTAATCTTTAGAATTGCAAAAATAGCAAATAAACCCATTCTGGGGTTAATGTCAGGCTTTATTTACTGACATTAACGCAAAATGTATCAATTTTGTATCATTTATCGATGTGTTTTCAGTCAAGGTTAAGGATGAGAAAATGCCGTTTAAATTCATAGAGTGATGCTGTTGTGCATAAACCATTTCTTGTATCTCTCTTCTCTCAGTTTACATGCAAACCTGTCACTACTCTCCCTCTACATCTGCAAAGACAGCTCCACTCACTCTCCTCGAGTTCTCACAGATGCCAACTTATTTAGCAGCTTTTTGGATCCTTTGGCCACATTTTGGACAAACTTTGGCTACGTTCTGCGAAAGAGCCATCAATGCTGCTGCTGCTGCTAAACCCAGACTGCTTAAATCCAATTTTGAATGATTAATTTATGTTATGTAACTAAAACATTTTGTCGCGGCCTGTTGTTTGTTTGCAATGGTCCCTGCTCCATCAGCCCAACCTGCTGGCTCAGTGTGCAGATGATAAATGTCAGGGGTTTTATCTCCTCATAGATTCAGTTAAAGTAGAGCATTAACTGTATATTGTAGTCAGGATAAAAAGCCTGTTACTTCGACTGAAGTGCCTCACAAACTTCTGCATCCAGGTTTTTCTCTGATTTCATTCAGTTTCGAGGTTTTTAGACCTGAGTCTTCCCCAAGTAACAACACTGTGGAAATCGGATGTAAATCATACCATTTCTCTCCAATATCTATATGCAGAGGAGGCTCGTGATTGCACTACCTTGAAGAAAAACAATTTGAAACATTTCAAAACACCAGCTCTTGAGATAATGAATATGACATCCTTGAAAGGTGCAGAGCCACCAATCTGAAGGCGTTCGGCTAAACAGAGTTGCTGCTTTCACAGCTGAATATGGAAAACATTGAGGTAGGTAAGTATTTGTCTAGTCTGCATGAAAGTCTCAAAAACAATCAGAAAATAATGATTAAATTAAAATGGAATTATGATGCATTCCTCTCATGAGATGGTAGTTGCTTTTCATAGACTCCGTTTAAGGGAGCCCCAAACTCGCCAACTCAAGCTCGGCTGTCTCCCGCATCCAGGTTTTTATACCTGCTTCTGCAACTTAGCCACATCTTCAGCTGCTTCTGGAACCACCCAAACCAACTGCATTTGAAGACCACAAAAAAGCAGCATAAAAAATTAAAAGCTAAGCTGGTGATGGTGATGATGCTGTTTCCTCTCTTTTCATCTACCAAAACCTTTCAGACTAGGTGGTAGCAGATTAAAAGGAGATATTATCAGGGCTCAGTCAATATTGCTTGTGTGTGAGAGAGAGCGCGAGAGAGAGGTTGATGGACTCTATTATCTATCTATCCATAATGTGGCTGGTGTTTTATGTGGACAACACAAATTTGGTCATATGAAAGAGAGATGCCCAGTGCTGGTGTTACAAAAACATTTTGATCAAAACTGTAGATGACCAGTTAACCTGTGGACAGTGAGTTCGGTGTCCATAACACATGACTAATGGATCCTTCATGGTAAAGACATCACATTATTTGCATTAGAAATGTTTTTGAGTTATCAGGCAGCTGATTTCAGTTTGTGTGCATGGAAGAGAAAAGTGGTGTTGTGGTCTACAGTGGCGGTATGGGTATTGCACAAAAGGCCAAGAGCACAATGGCCAGAAACGACCGCATTATGTTGCTAACACAACTATTTCCCAGCATCTGCACAGACAGCATGCTAACTCTATGCTAGCCAAAATCTCAGCATGATGATAAAGCTGAGTGTATACCCACCTCAGCCCAGCAACCAGACTCAGATCTTCAACAGGTACCAAAACCAATGATGAGTCAGGATTGACGCAATTCTACCAGTTCACGTTTCTACAGTAGCATCACCGTAGTGATTGCTTTGAATTGCTTTGTGTTCACATGTAAATACTAAAAAAAAGATGATATGTGTGTCCTCATTACGATAGGGATTTGTGTTGGTGTGTGGGATTGGAAGGTTTATATTATTAACTGGTAATAAATTGATAATGTGTTAAGTCAGGTTAAATGTAACATAGAAGTGTAATTAATTACTTTCTCCAGCGAGTAATTAAGTAACGTACTGCATTACTTTTAAGAAAACTAACCAGCACAGTAAAACGAATACCACCAGGATCAGTGTACTTATTTAAAAGACCTGCTAAATATTGCGACTGCACACTTCCAGAAGCACAAGAACCCATGGCCGCACACACACAAATGTCAGTTTGTGAGCTATAACACATTCAGGGCGCATCTGAAATGCCCTTCCTTGTTTTTGAGGACAGACGTGTATTCCTCTCGTACAAAGTTCTGTTAGTGGAAATCTATCCGGCGTGACCCAACTAGGTTTATCGGCTTATGCATCAAATAGGAATCAAAGTCGCAACACAAAAAAGGTGAATGTCATGAAAAGTTGTAAATGAATTTAATGAAGACAATGCGTTTACGGCATTTATCATTTAAATTAAAAAAGGGTACCATTAACTCCAGCAGTTCTTTCACCCTCTCGGCATTGATTTTATGACACAGGGGACACATTGCTTTGAGTAATTTCACTCAAGGATTTAGTGCATGTTACACTGTAGCTCAAATAAATGTTATTTAATCAATAGGGAAATATAGTGCCACAATAAAAATCTTGAGGTCCTCACATATATGGAGCCCTAAATCATTTTTTCTATTTGCTGTGTTCATCAGTGTTATCTGCCAGTAGAAATGCAGCATTTTCGAGTGTGTGGTTCAAGTTTGAGTGAATCTGCTGAGGGCTCTGGCTGTTTCCATCTAACTTTTAGCAGTTTTCTTCTGCATCGAGCCATTTGTTTAATTGGTTCATTGTGAATGTTGACTTTGGGCTAAAAGGATAGACCAAGTCTGAGAAGGAAAGTCTGAACAGGAAATAATGCCAGGAAATAATGTGTAAAACAGCTGGAGTCTGATTTCATAGCAGGACATTAATTAATGGTCAGCTTTGACTATTAAAAAAAAAAAAGATTTCACCCTGACAGTCCCTTAGCTCACAGTCTGAAGCTGTGCTTTGATTTGGTGCAGCCCAGGTCCACTGCTGTCTAGGCTTGCCAAGTCTGCTGCCTTCCCTGAAGATTCGGTCAATACAATCGGTTTGATACTTTCCACATGAAAACATGCACACTCTCTAAGGATGGTGGTATTCTTAGAGATTTGAATTATTAGGCTTACTGAAACACAGCACCCTGGGACACAGTTGCCAAAAGCATTTGCATTATTTCTCATCACACCACAGCGGGAAGACAACATACACTCTACGTATCGCCGTTCCCACAATGTGAGTGCATTTCCTATGAGGAACACTGCCTGCTGGCAGCAATTTCGCTTGTTATTATCCCTCTCCAACCTGAAGATCGGCAGGACCAGCTGCAACCAAGTCACCTGATTATGCATTATTTTCACTGCTCTGCTTTTTCCACCGACAGGAACCGTGCAGTCCAGTAGCAAATGCAAAGCGTCCCTATATTAAGACAGTCGAGGGATTATCCTCGGATAGTCTGTGTACCCTTGCAGCCTGCCACCCTCTCTAGACTGCTATTTCAAGCCAAGTTAGAAGATGATACATTCTTCCTCAGTGTGTCTCAACCTGAATATGCTGAGCAAACAGAGGTGAGACTGGCCAAAGTTAAAGCAAGTATGGTTTTTGAGTTTTATAGCCGGGCCGGGATGGTGCAGAAGCTTTTGTAACTTCCACATCGATAAAACCTTTCTGAGATATTTCATTTTGTTAAAAAACCTGAAATTGTCAAATATTTAAGAGGCAAAAAAAGCAAATCCAGAGAGATGGTGAGCAAGCGAGAATGCACAGCAGGTGTTCTTGTGTTGAGACTGAGAAAAGTGAGCAGCTATTTGAAATATTCAGTGTCTTTATGTATTGGCAAATCTGTACTTTTAAATTTGAGACGATATAGACAGCAGCACTTCTTCCTCCTTTTGAAGTTACCAGTGTAAATGTAAATAGAAAATATATCCGACACAGTATCTTAATACTGCTAGTTTTTTCAATTCAATTTTATTTATATTGTCACCTACAGTTTCCTCAGTGCACTTTATATTGTAAGGTAAAGACAATATAATAATAAAGGCAGACTGAGAAAACCCCAGCAATCAGATGATCCCCTATGAACAAGTACTTGGCGACAGTGGGAAGGAAAAACTCCCCTTTAACAGGAAGAAACCTCCTGCAGAACCAGGCTCAGGGAGGGGCAGCCATCTGCTGTGATTGGTTGGAGGTTGGAGGAGGAGAAGAGGGTAAAGTTTTTTCAGAAAAAACTGCTAGTGCTTCTCCCAGATACAAATCTTTAAAACCCACATCAATGAAATGGAAAGAATGACTATGAGAGTCACTGCTTGAAAACATCTTATCACTCTGTCAGTATTTTTATGTTCTTTTGTTACAACACAGTTGATTTGATGATGCCAGTTTGTTTGTCAGACTGGCATCACACAGGTGACTGGTGAAGAGCTGCACATCTCATAGGTGAGCACTGAATCTGCAGCACCGATGTAGTGAGTTTGTTGTTTATTGTTATTCATTCAGTCTGACACTGCCTTGACACCCGTTTTATGAGAAGTATTGTGATTTTATTTTAACTAATCACACACTGTTAGGGCACTGCTAATGTGCTAAATCTAGTCATCATTAAAAGCCTGCAGGTAGTTAGCAAAGGTTAACTGAATTTACAAAGAATGTTCTCAGCTGTAACAGCCAAGAAAATGTTTGTTTACAAAAAACCAAAACCAGTATAATAATTGAGCTGGCTGACCATTTACACCACAAGCATCACATTTCCCAATTAAAATTGGGAATGCTACAACCCAGTGAGGCAAATACATCATGATTCAACAGACACAGAACCAGAAACAGATAAGAAAAGCCACAAACTTGCTAATCCAGAACACTTTCACCACATGGTCAGATCAAAGTCATATTCATATTTTTTAAGGAGGTACATATTAGTGTTTTTCCTGAAAAGGAGATTAAGTATATACAGGGTGGGCCATTTATATGGATACACCATAATAACATGTGAATGGTTGGTGATATTAAAGTCCTGTTTGTGGCACATTAGTATATGTGAGGGGACAAACTCCTCAAGATGGGTGGTGACCATGGTGGCCATTTAGAAGTCGGCCATCTTGGATACAACTTTTGTTTTTTCATTAGGAAGAGGGCCATGTGATACATCAAACTTATTGGTAATGTCACAAGAAAAACAATGGTGTGCTTGGTTTCAACGTAACTTTATTCTTTCATGAGTTATTTACAAGTTTCTCTTTGTTCAAAGCCATTGACATGTCGAAGAGGTTAACACGTGGGGAGCGGATCGAAATTGTGTTGATATCTGGTGAACGCAGTAACCGGGTCATTGCAGCAGATTTCAATGCAAGACACCCTACGAG
>VUQG01015065.1:0-12507 GCA_015106755.1 Etia nguti
CAGTGCTGTGATTGCAGCCATTCCCCAACACTCTGTGAATGGTACTCATGGCCATTGATCAGTGGTCTTTGATCAGTGGGTTTTGGTCAGTGGTTGTTGATCAATGGTCATGAGAATTTGCATAATTAAGATTAAGGAACTGACCTCCCAGCCCATTGTTCCTTCAGTGGGCTGGTTTCAGTCGTTATGCAAATGTACTGTTTATAAGATTGGGGAAACCTGCAGTCAGCTGAGACTGAAGAAGTCACTTGGATGAGTGACGATACGTTTCACCCACAAAACGCTACGTCCAGATGAACAGAATCAACTTTTGGAGATATTATGATATATTTCTCTTTTGCTTTTTGAGGACTTATGAAGGCATGACTTTCAATTCCATATTATGCAACATTGTGTAGGAAATCTATGTCTCCAGCTGCTGTTCTGCAGCATTTGTTCATAGCACATAATCTTCAGGACCAGATGGATCTTTCATCATTTTTTTCTAGGCGCAAAATATCCTTAAAGGACAAAATAAGAATAAAATGTTCTTAAAGTGCTTGTGTTGGTTTTAAAAGTTGAGCATAAAATTAAATATAAATATAAAATTCTATCTTAACCTGGAAAACCATTATGCGATCATGATTATAAGTGAATACAGAATATAAATAAATGATTTGTTGATTGTTTTTTGTTCTTCTGCAGGTTTCTCCTGGGGAGCTGGCAGCTCTGCCTACCAGACGGAAGGAGCCTGGAATGTGGATGGAAAGGGAATAAGCATCTGGGATGCATTTTCCCATAAAAAGGGGAAAATATTCTTAAATGACACAGCAGACTCTTCATGTGAGGGGTACTACAAATTCAAGGTGACATGGAAAAAAACTGAATTTTCATCAGTGCTAAACTGTTACACACAATATTTTATTGCTAAACTAATCTCATTTCTGTTCCTCTAACCATTTCATTCATTTCATTATCAGAGTGTCTTTATTTGGCTCTGTCTCTTAAAGTTCACTGTCTCATACCACTAAACTACAGCCTACATTACATATGGATGCATATTACAAATATAATTGTACTATAAAAATATCTCTTCTCTTTTCTTTCTTGCTTTCCTACTAATGTTTCTTTGCAGGGCAGAAAGTGAAGGAATAGCTTTGTGTTTGTGTTTTTTAGGTTAACATTTTGAAAAGGTGTCAAACTCCTGACAGCGATTAAAAGCAAAAGTAAATACCAAGTAAAAGCTTGATTTAAAAGTTGATGTAAAAGTAAAAAAAATCAACATGAAAGTAAGTAAGTAAATCAAATAAAAGAGTGGTCTTACATTGAAATCAAACCACAGACTCCTACACAAGCCATATGACTTATGATTCCTACACCCTAACCAACATCCAGAATTGTTATGGTTATAAAGGAAAATAAGTTTTAGGAATTTTAGGAAACATTCAGTCTCATTACAGCTTTAGACCCATTCTATATGTTATCAGAAAAAAACATAAAACTCACATCTAAAGACATAATCTTTGGTGATTTATTTAAAGCCATGTTTCCTGCTGTCTGTCTTTAAGGACGACATTGCCTTGATGAAGGACATGAAGCTGAATCATTATCGTTTCTCCATTTCCTGGCCAAGGATTTTACCCACTGGACTGAAAAGTAAGCATAAACCTGACCATTTTTCCATTTATGTATATGAACTTTGCACAAAAAATAAGGATATTTGTATGTGCTTGATTTTTTCTTAGTTGTAACAATGCTTCTAGTTTAAGTTGTTTTTCCTTTGAAAATCTCTGTATTTCTCCATAAATTGTGCCACACTTGTAAAGAAAATGCATTTGTGGTTTGAGCAGTAGAGCTGAGTATGGAGGTTGCATCCATGATGGACTCTTATTTTGAGCTTATGATAGTCCAGAAGTGAGCACGGTCTCCACTCCAAGCATGTTATGTTTGACTCACCCTGATAGGGACCATGCCATTGGGCAACTTAAAGAATGTGTTCCACAAAACCAAGTTTCAGCATTATTATAGCTCTGTATACCAGGGGATGTCAGCAGTTGTGAGGTCCCTGTCTGTTGAATGAATAAACTTTTAAATTGCCAGTATCACTTGTTTCCTCAGACATCAATAACCTAAGCCAATAAATGACATCAAACAAGAGTCGGTAGCAGAATGAGCTGTCTGACAAGTTTTTCATGGATGCACAAAAACTGTGCTCACACTGTATGTGTGAGTCTTATGGTGTGGATTTCCACAACCAACAATTCCATTAGATGTAATATGTATAGTTGTGCAGTACGTTGTTCCATGTAACGTGTGTCACTTTCAATTCTTGCAGGCGAGCACATCAATGAGAAAGGAGTTAAATATTACAGTGACTTGATTAACATGCTACTGGATAATAAGATCACACCCATAGTCACTCTATACCACTGGGATTTACCACAGGTAAGCACTAACATTATTGCTTTATATAGTTTCTTATCAAAAGCTATATTGTGGATACAACAGTAATATCTATGTTACTCTCCACAGGTGTTACAAGAGAAATATGGCGGTTGGCACAATATCAGCCTGGTGAATTACTTTAATGACTTTGCTAACTTATGCTTTGAAAGATTCGGAAACAGAGTCAAGTACTGGATTACTTTCAACAATCCTTGGGTATGTCAGGTTAAAGAAAAATGGTTCCTTTACAGTCTGTTTACAGTTGTAATGTGATACAGTATACTGTGTCAGAGAGTGATTGTCAGTGTCTCGTTATTAAGTCCATTGCTGTGGAGGGATATGAAACAGGTGAACATGCACCTGGACTGAAACTGAAGGGAACAGGAGCTTACAAAGCTGCCCACCATATCATCAAGGTAGGACTGAATGACTTGTGCCCAATTTTTTGTTGATAAATCTGCTCCAAGGATCAATTAGCTGCTTGAACAATGTGGAGGCCCTTGGCGATAGTGTTCCATTGTGTGTTTTTCTATCCAGGTATACTTTTATTCCAATAACAGTGTGTTTTTAGGATAATTGCAAACTTGAAAAAGCTGTTGCTAATCAGTTGCTTTCAAGATTATAATTCCATCACTTTTAACAAGAGAAGGCAAGAAAGTGCTGTGGTCAGATGAAACCAAAATTAAGCTCTCTGGCGTCAAGAAAAGAAGAAGTACATCAGTGTCATGGAGTGGCCTAGCCAGTCTGCACACCTCAGTCCTATAGAAAATCTGTGGTGGGAGTTGAAGCCAAATGGCAGCCAAGAAACCTGAAGGATTTACAAACCTGGTGATCAGCTACAAGAAACGTCTCATCACTGTACTTGCCAACAAAGATTTCATGTTTTGGTTGATATTCTGGCTCCGCCATTAAAAGCAAACGGTCATTAAAAGAGCTCATTTATAAGTTTGCTCACTTAGATATTTTACTGAATTTGTAACTGATCAAATTACAGATTCAGCAGAGCAACAAATAATTATTTACCCCTACTGTAATTGGTGTTTACAAAAATGGTCTTTACTATTATTTTTCTTTACCGTATGATTCCTACATATTTTTTTGTTCATTGTGTTTTGTTAAATATTCAATTACAATTTGTTAAATATATTGCTTATGTAGCAGTTTGTACATTATTCTCTGTGAAACCTTACCTTGTCTAGTTTTGTTACTTATCCTAAGCAGGTATAACTCCCAGAAAAGATACTGTATCTCAATGGGACTTTTGATTAAAAAAATAATGGAGAACAGACATAAGACTGAACCTGCATTTCTATCTTTGCAACAGGCACATGCTAAAGTATGGCACACGTATGACGTGCAGTGGAGAAGCAAACAAAAAGGTGAAAAGGAAAACTTTCATTCATCATACATACATACATACATACATACATATATATATATATGTATGTATGTATGTGTGTGTGTGTGTGTGTGTGTGTGTGTGTATAATATATGTGTATGATGTGTATGTGCAATTTTACTAACAAAGGTCTTACATGTGTGCAGGTCTGGTTGGGATCTCGCTGACTGCTGACTGGGGTGAGCCAGTGGACATCTCCAACCAGAGGGACATCGAAGCAGCAGAGAGATACATTCAGTTCTACTTGGGCTGGTTTGCTACACCTCTCTTCCGTGGAGACTACCCACAAGTTATGAAAGATTACATTGGTATGCCATGATCAAATGCAACCATTTGTGTGAGACCTTTACAATATGTAAAACTGTCCTCACCCAAAAAAAGAAAAAGGGTATGACTATATGTGTCAGGAATTCTCAAGGGAAGTTTAAGGTACATCCCTTTCCACTGTCTTTGGTCAAACAGAAAAATCTCACCAAGTCATTCATTTATTTTCATGATTTTTTGTATAGGAAGTAATACTTCCCAAAGTAGCAAAGCCAGCAGCTGCTGTGATCCTGGCCTTTTCAAACTCAGTGGTCAGGGTTTAGTTACAAATGTTTACATGTCAACACACATTGCTGAACTGCTAAACTGACTAGTGCAGCTAATGCAGTTGTCAAAAAGCTGACGCTAGAATTTAGCTAGAAGCTGTGGCTACTTAGATATTTAACAGGCCAGTATACTTTGTCTAATCGCACTGCAAACCCCTTCCCTCCAAGCATTTATGCAGCTTTTTAAATCTGACATCCACGTGTACTTTATGCTACAATTAGCAAGCTGTCGTGATTTAATTGCTAGAGTCAGTTGTCAAATCTGGTCAAACATTAATGTAAAGTGCAACTTCACTGTTTGCGTGGAAGTATACGGAAGACCTCTATTCAAGTCAAGTCAAAGTCAAGTCAAAGTACACTTTATTGTCATCTCTGCTATATCCAGTGCAGCATACAGAGAGACGAGACGATGAGGATCCGGTTACATCAGTGCAAAAAAGGCTAATAAATAGATATAAAAATGAGAAGAAAATAAATAAATATACGCTTAAGAGTTACAATTAGAATTTACAGTTTACAATTTACAATTTACAGTTTGGAGTGGTTTAAAGTGACCAGTGTAGCAGCTTGTAAACCCGGAGTAAAAAAGATTGTCCATAGAGCAGCATAAATTTGGCAGAAACAAGCACAAAGGGGGGTTTAGAGTACTTTGCAAGATGTTATATGTCATTCTTGGGCCAGATTTTGTCACAACAGCAAAACATAGCAATTAAGAGCCAGATTTGTAGTTGATAGCAAATATGTTGTGGTCTGGAAGAAAACAGCCATGCGTTGCAGTAAGTGGTAACCCACTGTGAAATGATCGTGGGGGTTTTTGTATGCTTTTAAGTGTGTAATGTAATGTAATGCTACAGCATTACATTATATTATTATTATATATAATATATATTATTATATTATAATAATATTATTATATTATTATAATGTAAAACTTGTAAAGAAGAACCTGAGTGAATTACTATTACCTCCATTGGTGGATTAATTCCTATATTCCAATGTCATCATTTGTAGTAGCTGTAGTTTGAAAAGAATACTGAATCAATCAAGATCCACAGTGTAGGACTTCTAATGACTCTTTGTTTGCATACGAGGAAGTAGCATACTCAGTATTTAGTACAGTGTAATTTTAGCATGACTTCAGTCTGATATTCCTTGTCTCTTTATGCTTTAGTGCAGGGGTGTCGAACTCCAGGCCTCGAGGGCCGGTGTCCTGCAGGTTTTAGATCTCACCCTGGGTCAACACACCTGAATCAAATGATTAGTTCATTACCAGGCCTCTGGAGAACTTAAGACATGTTGAGGAGGTCATTTAGCCATTTAAATCAGCTGTGTTGGATCAGGGACACATCTAAAACCTGCAGGACACCGGCCCTTGAGGCCTGGAGTTCCCCACCCCTGCTATAGTTGATGACTTGCATATAGCTTCACTTAGTTTCAAAGTGTACTGAACTTCTTCAGGCAGGAAGAGTGGCCAGCAGGGTCTGGGAGCTTCGCGGCTGCCCGTCTTCTCTCCTCAGGAGAAAAGTTACATCAAGGGCACCTGTGACTTCTTGGGTCTTGGACATTTCACAACTCGCTATGTCACTCTGAAGAATTACCCATCAGGAGCAGGAGACAACTATTTCTCTGATCGTGACCTTGCTGAACTGGTTGACCCACAATGGCCTGATCCTGGTTCTGAATGGCTCTATTCAGTTCCCTGGGGCTTCCGACGCTTGTTGAACTTTGTTAAGGTACACAGCACATCTGAAAACTATCCTGATTACTGATCTATTCAAATCAAAATATTAGTTTTATTCGGGGAAAACTGGGGCTTTGTGTGAAACCACTGCAACATGGACATATTCACAGTAAAGACTGGATGAACTGATTACTCATGACACAAAAATGTATTTTATAAGATATTAACATTTTATAAATTGTTAATATCTTTCTGTTGTGAACCTGAGTGATACTGTATTCATTTGAAAAATAGTGTTTCAGCAAATATAATAACAAAATGATGTGATATGGCATCTCACTAACAGACTCAGTATGGAAACCCCATGATCTATGTGACAGAAAATGGCGTGTCAGAGAAAATGCTGTGCACCGACCTTTGTGACGACTGGAGGATGAAGTACTTCAAAGACTACATCAATGAAATGCTCAAAGGTGAACCTCAGGAAACTTTACTGTCTCAAAGACTGTATATCAAATATCAAATCTATGTACATTAGATATAATATGAATTAAACGAGTGTCCACGATTCAACTTACAGCGATAAAAGATGGGGTCAATGTGAAGGGGTACACAGCCTGGTCTCTCCTCGATAGCTTCGAGTGGGATGAAGGTTTCTCTGAGAGGTTTGGGCTCTACTACGTGGACTTCAGGAACAAAAATAAGCCACGCTACCCAAAAGCTTCTGTCCACTACTATAAACGCATTATCAGCTCAAATGGCTTTCCCAATCAGAGAGAGGTAAATGCTCCACACTTCAGACTAAAAGTCCCCCATGGAGGTGAAGACACTATGTTTAAACAAGGGCTTGTTTGGGCTTTACAGGTTGAAAGTTGGAAGAGGAAAGCTGTAGAGACTTGCTCCTCCAGTAACCAGCTGCTGGCTGCAGGTTAGTATAATGAAGTAGTGCGTGGGCTGTAAAAAGCTTGGTGGGGCCAAACAAAGGAAAATTCCATCTGAAGTTGTTTTTCTCTTATCTAACAGGGTTTTTCTTTGTTTTGCCCCTCCAGCTAGAAGAAAGTCAAAGGAAAATCAGGAACTTACAGGAATGGAACACGCTTGGTCAATCCATGATGAAGTTTAGGTACATAGTTTTGATGTTGCTGTGTGAGATTAACATGATTCTCCCAGCTTTTACTGAGTCCCAACACATTTCAGCAACACATCATGTACAGATAGGAGCTCTAGAATGTGTCAGGGCATTAAAATGACAGATTTTTACATTTGGTAAGTAGTCCTTAAATTGAAAATAATTCTTTAATCCCGTCTTTCTTTCCCCATGTCCAAAATGTTACATAATAACATCTTTTTCTCTCACTGGGAAATACAGCGATGGCACTTTTAGCTAGCAGACACATTTTGGATCACACTGCGCAGAAACAGGTTGTGTGTTTGGCATTTTGAGCTACTTGAAAAAGCTTTACTACCGTTATGCTCACTCCTCTTCTGCTGTACTGCGGCCAGCTTTACTTACATCTGCATCATAAACAAATCACAGGGATGAGAAGGGGAAAAAAAGGGTGTTGAGGTTGTAAGCCTGCCACAGGATATCAGGATTTATTTTAATTTTTATTGCTGAGCACATATTGCCATACTAGCAGGACACGAAAAATAACTAATCTGCTTATTAGACTAAAATTAATTAAAGGTGCCAGAATGCCGTTCCACATCCTTCCAGCCCAATTTAAGCCCTGCTCGCACATTTGACAATCACTTCATTAAATAAATCATTCCTAACATTATATAACACTTAATATGTTACAGTTAATATTTGTTTTTCATGTTTGTTCTTTGTTCAGATTAGTCAGCCACCAAGCTAATGCACAACCTAATGTTACAACAATGTTGAATATCCTCACAGGTATTTTTAGTGTGACTGTGTAGATGGTGCTGAACCAAACAATAGAACATGTCACAGAAATTAAGCAAAAGTTGCTGAATAGACTCATCTTACACTAGGAATGAACCGATATTAGAAATAGCCAAAAGTAATACAGTCAAAGCCTCACATCATACCATACGCAGCACATATTTTTACATTTATATTTAGTTGTATTTGTAACTCTAGGTATTTGTTACTGTTTTATCATTTTCTTTGTAAAATCGGTATAATATATTTCATGCTGAAGTATAGAAAGGGTTTTTCTGATCCCCACCACCATAGCAACCCATCCCTTTCATGTTATTATCTTGTTAAAAGAGTGTTGTGCTTTTGCACTGAGGAAATTTGATTTTTTTTTTTATAGCACACAATAAAATTAAGAATATAAGTAAGCTGGGGCTCTAAATGTATTATGTATTATTGTAGGGTCTACCTTACAGTATAAAGCGCCTTGAGGTGACTGTTGTTGTGATTTGGCGCTGTATAAATAAATGGTGAGACACTAACTCTCGGTTCCATGTACGTGTTGCAGATCCATTGATAGGCCACATGGAGATGGTAACAGAGATTGTGGTTCCCACTGTGTGTACACTCTGCATCCTCATCAGTGCGGTTTTCTTCATGTTCCTGCTGCGCCGACGCCTCTGAAAAGTACACACAGTCACATCATTAAGAGCTCAGTGGCCTCAAAGATAAAGACAATAATCTAAGATTTGCTTCCATGCTGTAAACTTTTATCCTGTCACAAGCATATTGCTGATTTAACTGTCCTGCTGTTGCTTTGAAAAAGAAATGTTTGGGGGTTGTCATGAAAAATCCAAAAGCAAACGTCTGTCGCCATGTGAGAATGGATTCGAGATTTGTGCACAATTATTTCATTAATCAGCTGACCCTGTGTGATTTTTGAAATAGCTGTATTCCCTATTGGCTACCCAAGTTAATTTTAGAGAGGTGTTGGCTTACTGTCCATAAGTTTCTAATAAGATTGATGGGGAGAAGGTGATGTCCATGCTGTGATCATGAAACTTTAATTAAATATATTGTTAAGAATTCAAAGGTGAGTGATTATTTAGGTTTTTTCCTTATTCATCTCCTTTGTTATTACTTTATCTTATGAAAAACAACCAATGTAAAAATATAATAAAGGAGCCCAATGTGCTACCACCCAATAAACTTTAATCATCTTTCTGGCGCGGTCCAGTGTCAGTGTTGGATGGCATTACCTGCACATGTGTTCCTAATAAATAGATCAAAAGGTGTATGCTTTTAATTTAAGCGTCAATAAATTGTTGGTTCTTGATATGCAGTTTGATTTATAATTTTATTGGTGCTCATTTGTGTCACATGTGTTTTCTTTTGCTTTTTTGAGTAACAAAAGCAAAAGTAATTGTAGTGAGCAGGTAGAGGAGAGCCTGGAGGGATACGCACTGGAGATAACAGGAATATAAGTCGGTTTGAGACAGATGGCGTCTTGCGTCTGTGTAGGTGGGGTGGAGTGGAGTGGAGTGGGTGACAAAAGGATAGCAGCAAAAGTGAAAGGGAAGGTTTACAATAAGGTAGTGAGACCTGCTGTGATGTATGTTTCGGAGACAGTGGCTCTCACAAAAACTGGTGTAGCAGTTACCGACAGGATCAGAAATGTGCATATTTTAGAAGGACAAACTCAGGTTGAGGGGCTTGCAGCCAAGGCTGAGATGGTTTGGATATGCATAGAAGAGCAAAAGTGGATACACGGGACTTAGCTACCATTGGAAGAGGAAGACCACAGAGAAGATGGATGGATGTAGTGAAGGACGATGTACTCTGTCGGTGTGACAGAGAATGCTACTAGGAGTAGGGTAAGATGGAGGCAGGTGATCTGCTGTGGCAATCCCTAAAGGGACGGGCTGAAAATAATAATTTGAGTTCTTTATCATTTTTTGATGACTTCGAAACTTGAATTGGAAAAACAAAGCTCTAGAAAACAACCTGCTGTACTTTAGAGACTCCTGCTGGCTGAACAGGCTTTCAGGCTTCCTTCTGCTCCTCCACTGTAATCATTGTATTTTTATTGTATGTGCAGTAATTTATTCACAACTGTACAAACATATTGCACAAGTAGATCTAGTATTAACAAAGAAAATGGTCTGAGAGCAGGATATTTGAATTACTCTCTGACAATCATATGATATGAGAGACTTCCATAAAGCTGGAGCACTGGCTGGCTGTGTGACTGGCAGAATAGGACCCAAACACAGGATTCAGAAAGAAAGAAATAAACCCTAGCTAAGTACAAAACAAAGCAACTCAAAAAACAAGGGAAACCAAATCTTCAAATTAACAGGGATAACATACTGCAAGGAACGACGCAACAAAGAACAAAGGAAAACTGAGGCAAACAAGAGGATGGGAAACAGGTGGGAACGCAGCTAGGTATACCATATATAAAGACTAATGAGGAAGTAAACGAGACACCATATACAGGGAGGAACAGGCACCGAAATAAAACAGGAACTGAATGAAACTCAGACCCAGACTAGGATACGCAAACTTGATGCAGACAGGAGACAAAACATTGAGACCAAAATAAAGGAACAGAGTGGGAATACACACAGGGATAAACAACCTCTAATTAACTAAATACACAGATAACCAGAATGTAACCACAATACCAGAAAAAGAAAGCCGGAATGTCAACAAAACAGAATACAGAAACTTTTAAACCAAGAATAATCAAAAATACACTAAAACATCACAAAAGTCTAAACCCTGAGTCAATGACAGACGGACCATGATGTTCACAGAGATTTTTATATGTGCTGATGTGCCTGAAATGTAATGGTCTCAAGCAGATGATGCATAACATTGATTTAGGCAACTGGAATCTGTTTTTAGTGGAAAAAATGGTAAATAGACTGGTTCTTATATACAGTAGTGTTTTTCTACTGAAGCACTCAAAGTTCTTTTATATAACGTTTCATTCACACAAGCACTCTTTTTCTATGCATTAGTGCCTTTTAACGAACTTTTCTATCTTCACACTGTATAACATTCACACGCTGATAAATGCATCAGAGAGCAACTTAGGGTTCAGTATCTTGCCAGGGATAGTTTGGCATGTAGACTGGAGCACCAACCTTCCAAATAGTAGATGACACATCCTGCTCTACTTCCTAAGCTGCAGCCACACAAAAATGTACAAAGCTTCATGAAATCATTCATAATAAAATGCCAGAGAAGTAACTTTTTTTTCTGAAGAAATGCTTTTTGTACTTACTCAGGAAGAGGGGGAGAAAAAGTAGAAAGCTTATACAGACCACTGAACAGAGTTTAGAGGAGAACAGTTTGGACAAATGTATAGTATGGCAAAAGATGGTAAAGGAGGAGTTTGAAATAACCCTGAAATTCAGGAAGGAAGATGAGAATATGCAGTTAAGCCTCCTGGTTTTTTCTAGGCCAGGGGTGTCCAATTCCAGTCCTCAAGAGCTACCGTCCTACAGCTTTTAGATGCATCCTTGTTTCGACACACCTAAATCAAATGAATGGCTTGTTACCAGGCCTTTGCCAAACTTGATGGCATGCTGAAGAGGTAATCCAACCATCTGATTCAGCTGTGTTGGAGTAGGGATGCATCTAAAAGCTGCAGGACAGTAGCTCTCGAGGACTGGAGTTGGAAACCCCTGGTTTGTCTAGGCAATTAAAAAGAAAGTTCAGAGAGGTGCACCTGACTAAAATCCTCAGTTCATAGTGGTTCAGACAGAAAAACAAAAATAGTGTTACATGATGGGAGTATTTGAAAGAAATGTGTGAGAGAAGAAGATATCCCTTCACCCCCTCAGGTACCAAAAACATGGACACATCAAAGTACTGTGCTAATCGCACCAGTCCACCATGTCCAACACCCAAGTGTGGCAGTGAGCATAGACATGAAGAATTTAAAAATAATGTACAAGATAAATGTTGTGGGCAACAAATGATCCCATAGGCACACACTTAGGATGTGTCCAAATTCAGGGGTAGCATGCTTCGAAGGACCCGACCTACCCGGTCCACGTAGGGCGGGTCCTTCGAAAGCCGGGTAGGCCTTCTTCTTCTTCCTTCATGTTTAACGGCAGCTTGCATCCAAAGATGTTGCACTACTGCCATCTCCTGGCTTTTAGTTTTACTTCACTTCCGAGTCCTCAGATCCTCTTGATGAGACCAGTATTTCTCAAAAAAACGAAAAACCACCCCTTTCCCTTCACCATGACTTAACTGATTAACCACTTTTCCAAACGTAAGTTCCATTCCACCACTCATTTCAACCCTCATCACCCTCCTGTGACTTGCATACTTCCTACAACTAAGAAGCACATGTTCAACCGTCTCCATAGCATTACACCAATCACACAACCCAGTCGGATGTTTCCCCATCCTAAATAGAGTACCATTTAGAAAGCAATGACCTGTTCGTGTTCTACTTATAATAACCTCCTCCTGTCTAATTAATCCACTACTCCTCTTAACTTCTATT
>VUQG01015071.1:0-29035 GCA_015106755.1 Etia nguti
AATCAGGGTGGAGGTAGGGCATGTTTGACAGCCTGTGGGTAAAAACTTCTGTTGAGTCTGTTTGTCTTTGACCTGATGGACCTGTAGCGTTTACCAGAGGGAAGGAGGGAAAAAAGTGAGTGTCCAGGGTGTGAGGGGTCTTTGATGATGATGCTGGCTTTCTGCTGAAGTCTGCCAGTGTAGATGTCTCTGAGGGGGGTTAGTGAAGTGCCGATTGCCCGCTCTGCTGCCCTCACTACCCGCTGCAGTTTCCTCTTGTCCTCTGCGGTGCAGCAGTTGAACCAGAGTGTGCAGCAGTAAGTCAGAAGGCTCTCGATGGTGGAGCGGTAGAAGTTTTCTAGCAGTCTCTGGGGTAATTGGGCCTGACGTAGTTTCCTGAGGAAGTACAGCCTTTGTTGTGCTTTCCCTACCTGGTGGGAGATGTTTGTGGACCAGGTAAGCTCGGTCGAGATGTGGACTCCGAGGAACTTAAAGCTTTCTACCCTTTCTACCTCCTCCCCATCAATGTAGAGGGTAGAGTGCTCAGATCGCTTTGTTCTTCTACTAATTATAATGGGGATTAAAAATGCAACACTCAGATGAAAAAGAAGCATAAAAAAGCAGTCTTTAAATTCTAGCATTTCACGTTTTTAAATGATAATAGACTGCTTTATTCTCTCAAAGCAGAGCTTCCCTCAAAACACTCTTTGACACGTGACAGCAGGAAAAGCAGGTGTGAACTGTGTAATGAAGGATGTCTGCTTCAGTTTCAGGGCCCTGCTGCCTTACACATGAATAGGACGGAGTCACCATTAATGTTAAAAGTGGCACCTTTGCTTTCCCAACCATGACGAGAGTGCTGTAAAAAAAGGCCTGAGAGTTAGTTTTAGTCAGCTTTTGTTCTGCTTCGTGTTTCACTGCATGCTGACGCAGACAGAGGTGACAAGTGACACCAGTGATTCCTGACACACTCGCCTTAAGATCTCTGGTAAAATATGACAAGTGCATCCTCCAGTTTTACTTGCTTTACCCAGAAAGTATACAGAAGATATAATTATTTTCCCTTTATTTGGAAAAAAAAAAAGACTTGCAAGGAAAAAGGACCTGACTTTGTGCTTCTTTCCCATTTTAATAATCATGTGCTGAGTGCGACTCCCCGAGGTTCACTTTTTGTGCACTGTGAGAGAAGTCTGCAGACCCTAGAGGTTCTGTACTCATGGAAACTTGTATTGCACTGCCCTCTGCTGGTTGATTAGGAAGGGTTCACACTCTGGTCTCACACAGTCCAACACCACTCTGAGTTTTGATTTAACAGTCTTAGCTTGGTATGCATAACACTTCTCTTGAGACCTCTTCTGAAAGAAGACATGACACCACAGGTCAGTTAATAAACAATAATATTTAACAGAAACAATTCATTTACAAGAAGAGGACTCATAATTCAGTTTTCTTTAAAAATATTCCTTTTGAATTTACCATTTAATGATAGCAGCATGGTGTGGTGCATCCCAAATCCACCTCCCAGCTGGGATGTGTATGTGTGTTCTGTGGCTTCCTCCCACAGATGTGTATTTAGTGAACTTGGTGCCATTTACAGTGTGGATAGGTGTGAATGGTTGTCTCTGTGTTAGCCCTGTGTCACAGTGGAAACCTGTCCAGGGTGTTCCCCACCTTTCATCCTACGGCAGCTGGGTGAGGCTTCACCTGACACAGACTCTACGTAGTGCCGTGGTACTCGTTATAGTGAACTGATTTCACCACAGCAATCAAATGATGGAAACTAGTTGGAACTAAACTGACTCCTCAGCTAAAGATTTTTTTTAATCACAGTTTTCTTAGTCAGCTGTCATGTCTCCAATCTTCAGTCCAGAATATTGGAACAATAAAATGCATGAAGGAAGGTCCTCATTGTCCAAGCAGAGAGGCTGTGAGCGTCAGAGAAAGCACAGAGCAAAGCTGCACCCAGCAGGTGAGAAGCTCCATACAGCAGGACCTCCTCACATGACCACTGGTCAGTCCTGGGCCCAGATGCAGGCATGGATCGATGCCTGACTTTAAATTCAACAACTGCAGATGCAGAGATGATCCACAGACATCCCAGTACGAAGAGGTGGTAATTCTAGATTGGCAGTCAGCTTCTATTGGCTCTCAGGGCACCATCAGCCCGTGGGATGTTTGTACTCCCAGCGAGCCAAAAGTCAGGTCCGGTGCTCCCACACCCTCACTCCATCCCTGTCACCATCACCACACTGCGACGTCAGCCGCAGGAGTTGAGGATCACTCCAAAAACACAAGTTTGACAGGAAACTGGAGTGTATGTAGTGTGTGTTTGGTCAGCTGAAAAAGACGGAAGGAAAAACCCCTAAAATGTTCAGATATCAAACTTTCCAGGTTTATTTCTAGAATACATCCTTATATCACAAAACAGTCTCCAAAATGCAGACTAGGATCTGTATATAAACTGTACACAAAGCAAGACACTATACACACTGAAGGAAATAAAAGTCAAACATTTCATCATCTTTCTTTTTTTGCCTTTAATCAAGTCTGTTTCTGTCCCACAATAATGACACCAAGTCATATCAAACGGTGATCTGTACAGCTGGAACATAAGACACAAACCTCTGCAACATTTATTATACACTTTATTTCGTTAGGTTTTCAATATCTGTTGAGATTTTCCTTTTTTAAAAAACAAATTCTACATGGATTTATTATAAATATAATTTATTTTTAATGCACAAACATACATAGCAGAGAGTCTCATGTGGAGTGAGTTCAGCAGGCTGACAGACCTGCCGACACCAACATGGCTGCAAGGCTGACAGTGTAAGGTGTTCCTGCTTAAAGTACACAAGTACATACATTAACAGAGTGGGAATTTACATGACTGCCATTAAAACATGCATCCACTCACAATCCTCTCCTACAACCAAAACACATGAAGCTGGAGTATCTTTTCCCCACACATCCACAGCTCCTCTCATCCATCCTCATTGCTCAAGGGTCAACTCAGAAGAGGCAGACCCACCCTTGGAGTCTCAGAGTTTTCTGATGACATCAGCAGCGCTCCGTTTTTTATCATTCAGAAAAGTCCTTTGGCTTTCTTCAAGTTCACCTGCTTCCAGACGGGCAGAGCGCCGAACTCCTCTTTGCTCATCTCCAGGGCTCTCTGTGGGATCAGCCACACTCAAAATCAAATACACACGATGCTCTGCTGCACAAACTGATCGCAAACTCAAAGCACTCAGTCCTGTAGCCTGCACTGTGAGTGACAAACATCTGAACACATTTATGCATCAGTGAGATTAAACACACATTCGAGTTTGCAAAGTGTTCACATCTCCAGGATTTAGTTCACACGCGTGTGAGTTGTGAGTGAACAGCATGTAACCAAACATGCTGTAGTTGAAACATGGTGTTAGAAAGGAGAGAAAATGGGTGATAATGCTGAACAAGGAGTGAACGTACTTTACATCCCAAACCAGACAACTCACCTTCCCATAAGCCCCCACACCCTGGAGGGTGGAATCAATAAAATACATAAGTTCATGAAGGGACAAAAGGAGTGAGACATGACACCATTAAAGAGGAATGGAAGAAGTTGGAGAGAGAGGATGAAGACAGGAATGAACAAGAGAAAATCCTTAAAAAACAAACAGAAGTGAGAAGTAACGTTTGACTCATACACTGTCCAGCTGTTTGAAAAAAGTCAAACTACACACTGGATGCAAAGATGCATGGCCTCAGCTGAGAGTCACAGATCAGGAAAAGACAAACATAGAGGATAAGATGGAGAATATAAAGGTGCAACAGCAGTACTCATGCTCTGGATAAAGTCGCTAACCTTCTGGGTGATAAAACCAAAGCAATGATTTGAAAGACAATTTCCCTGAAGTGCTGACTGAGCTGCAAAATTAGGGGGCGATCCTGTCTTGGTTCATCACAACAAGCAATTACCTGAGCAACTGCTTAATGTCCTGTATGCAGCACTTCAGTAGCAGTGCTACTTTTTGTTGCCTATGTATGAATGAACTTAAAACAACTTAAAAACAAACAGAGGTTCCTTGCTGGTGGTTCTCCACCTCCTATGGTGACTGTAACTGCCTGTAAACTTATTTCCACATGAAGGAAATAGGACAGATTTTCTGAAAAATTCAAAGTCAGCTCCTGAGCGCCTTCCCTAAGTGTCTGTCATGTGCTCTCTTGCAGTGTTTAACAGTAGTGAATACTAACATTAGCCAGAGTAGTCTAAAACTGACTGACTACAGTCGATGTAGTCAATCTATGTTGTGACCGGCACAACAGAGTCCAGAGAAACTCTATAAGGACACAAACTTATGTGGCTTCAGAGAGTGTTTTGCTAGTAACATTAGAGCAGAAGAAAGCTATGGTTAGCTTGTAATGCCCAAGTTAACAGGTAAATTAATATAAACCATCATTAGCTGGAGGAAAGCCTCAGCTAATAAAGCCCTTCTGGCCAAATTTAAAAGTGGAGGGCTGACATCAGCCAGTTATTTGATTCATGGTGGTGACCTTTGTTTGGGGACCAAAAATCGACCCAAGGCTGCCTTTCTTCTGACTGAAATAAGCAAACTCTAGCTCGCAAGCCAACACAGACCAACTTTAAAAAAAAAAAAAGAAGATTGTTGTCAGCTTAGTCAGAAAATGCTTTCTTAGAGACTTTTTGACAGGTCATTTATCGGTGCTAAAAGGAAGCAACCTTTAAAATAAAATCAGAGAGGCTCTTCACACTGGACATTCTTACCTGGAAGTCCTCATCAGACAAATAGACCTCCAGGCGGAGGGGGTCCACTCCCTCAGGCAGTGGCCGTGCTAGGACGTCTGCCAGTGGATATGTGGTCTTACAGAGCCGGGCCAACACATCCTCCACCAGGATAATCTGATGATAAATTTCTGCCTCCTAGAAACCAAAACAATACTACATAATTTTTTTGAGCTGATACCCAGATGTATGCGAGTTTTTGACTTGTGCACTATTTATTTGTGCTTCATATGTTGATATTAGTATGTTTGGTCCACGCACCCTCTCAGTGATCTCAGCGATGTCCTCTCTGTGCTCCCAGCTGGGGAACATGTTGGTGAAGGTGAGTGGCTCCAAACCAGCATGGATCAAATATGCTTTGGGAGGCTTCTTCTCATTCTTTTCTGAGGAGAAAAAGCAAGAATTTTATTTTAAAACAAGAAAACATCCTTCATTAACATCCGAGATTTCATGTATTTAACTGGGTTCCAAGACGCTGGGGCTGGTTTAGCAAACATTTCACCAAATACTGGATGGGTTTTATATTTATTAGGAAGAAAGTGGAATACCTCTGCAGTACTGCAGAACTGTCTCCATGGCACACTTCCTGTCCGAGTCCCAGCGAATTCGGGCCGAGCCAGTGCTTTCACTGTCCTGAGGCCACCAGCCCTGCCACAGGTACACTTCATGGTGGTTGTCAACCAGGAACAAGGCTGATAAATAGGTGGGGAAAAACAAGATGATCACATCTGGTATGCATCATTGTCAGATTTAGAAGTGTTCAGTTAAGTGGTCGTTTTTGGTCAGTGTAGTGCTGGACAAGACTGACGGATTTGTCCTAACAGTTGAAAACCTAGACAGAAATCCTTCCTGCTGGTTCTGGTGAAAACTCTTCAGCACACACTCAAGTTGTCATTCCTAGCATTCATTTCAATGTCTCATTATGGGATGTGCCTCAATCCGTATCCCTTCACAAGCATTTATGTCCTCATGCAACTCTTGATTGGCTGGTGATTGCAATGGCCATGTTGGACAGAACCATCCACCAACTAACCTTTAATAGCATGTGCTACTACGCTGTTATTATTCAAACAACTCGTCTTGTTTTGGAGCATCTCCCAACCTAGGGCTAAACAGGCTAGTTAGCTTAACTCTCCACAGACATCTGCATGGTAAGGTAGTTTAAAATGCCAGGTATCACACACAGTCCTCCTTGTTGGCACTCCAGCTAGCAATGATGGAACCCTCTTTCCTCTGGGCTTTACTCAATACTTTGTTCCAACGCACAGACAAGACACCAGGCCTGCTTGTTTTGCTTGAAAAGTCTCCAGCGATGGGACGTTTCTGCTCCAAGTGTAGCCACGAGGAATGCTGAGGTCTGCGCCCTTACTTCAATAAGCGCTTACTGGTACTGCTGAGATAAACTTTTCTAGCAAAAACAATGACAGCAATAATACAGAGAGAACCCCAACAATAAGACAACCTCCTTTGAGAAAGCACTTCGCAACAGTAGGAAGGAAAAACTCAGTTTTAACAGGAAGAAACTTCTGTCAGAATCAGGCTTATGGGGGAACAGCCATCTGCCTTAACCATTTGGGGGTGAGGGGAGGACGACAGGAAAAAAATGATACAAAAAAGAAAAGAAGTGCTTATCCTGAATAATGACTGCATAGTAGTGCAAGCTACTTAATGGTAGTTGGTTCTGCCCGACATGGTTGTTGTGTTCACCAACCAATCAGCAGCCAATCATAAGATAAATGGTTTATTGTGGAGCATGCAAGGACTAGCACCCCATAGTGAGGGATCTCATGTATGTCGTTCTGAGAACTGAAGTTATGGAAGTAACTTATAAGTTACAGGGAAGTGATTCTGGCAGGATACCCAGACTTGCCTTACAAACATTTAATTTCTCCTTAATCACACAGCTCTTTGAGACTCTACTTCCTTTTCAGTTTTTCAAAATATTTGGTCTTCTCTGCTAAAGTTAACTGAATTTCTAAAGTTGTTTTCATATTGAAAATACTTTATCAACTATGTCTAAAGTGTGACCCTTACTTGCAGCACTCTGGAAGCAGCTGATGAGAACAGCAAACTTAAAATCCTGAGCACAAGTTGACTGTAACATCACTCAATAGACAAATAAATTTAGAAAGTTGTTGTTCAGCCTGAAAACCTGTTTCAAGAAAACTGGGGACTTGTGTTAAGAGATTTATGCTGCTTCAAAATGAGTGCAGACACCATGTATGACTACTGTACCTGGTTGGGAAGCTGCATACAGGTCCTCCTGTAGGAACGGCATGGAGTTGACCTCCTTGGGGTCTCTGGCGGGATAGAGAAATTCCACAGCTGCAAACTCCCCTGAACTGCTGCTCAGCTGGTACAGATGAGGTGTGAAATTAAACCTGCCTGGATCTGAGGGTTAGAGGGAGAAATGGACAACGAAATGACAAATTTACAGCTGAAAAAAATTTATAAAATAATTAAAAAGTACATTTACTTAAGTGCTGTGTGTTTGTTGTGTTTCTTTTTCTTCTTAAACTCTACAGTTTTATACTGTACTAATACACAGGTTAGGTTAAATAAGTTTTTTCTACCACATGGTAAAATCTGAATTTGTATGAACAGCTGTGAAATCACAGTAATTCACATGGTTTTCTATAGCTGGATAAATTCAATGGTGTTGATATGGGGTGGATTAATATCATTGCTGGTTTTTCCTTATGAAAAAAAAAAATTACAAATACATTGCTCAAAAAATAAATGGATAAAAGGAATACTTTGGAAACACATCAGATTGTATCATATCCCAATACAACCTAGGTAACGTTTTAGGAACAAAAGGATGCCACATCCTTTGATGGAAATGAAAATTACGGTATCAAGCTACACAGGGCTGAAATCAAAGACAGCCCGAAATCAAAGTGAAAAAATGATGCAGCAAGCTAATCCATTTTGCTGAAATTTCATTGGACCAACTCAAAAATGGTACTCAGTAGTTTGCATGACCCCTACATGCTAGTATGCATGCCTGACAACGTTGGAGCATGTGCTTAATAAGACAATGGATGGTGTCCTGGGGGATTTCCTCCCAGATCTGGACCAGGGTCTCACTGAGCATCTGGACAGTCTGAGGTTCAACCTGATGGCGTCGGATAGACCACAACATAATGCCCCACAGATGTTCTGTTGGATTTAGGTCAGGCGAGCGTGGGGGCCAGTCAATGGTGTCAATTCCTTCATCCTCCAGGAACTGCCTGCATACTCTCACCACATGAGGCCGGGCATCGTCGTGCACCAGGAGAAACCCAGGACTACCTGCACCAGTGCAGGGTCTGACAATGGGTCCAAGAATCTCATCCTGAGACTTAATGGCAGTCAGGGTGCCATGATACCGTTTTATGGTATCATGTGACAGGAAGATGATTTCATCTCCACATTAAATTTTATACTAGCCAATATAAAAATATAATAATAATCTGTATTCTCCATCAGAACAGGACAATAAAGAAACAATACTATGTGAGGCTTCAGTGTTTGAACCTGCAGGCATGCATGAAAGGAATACGTCCATGGATCTGCACTGCACAATGACTTCCAGTTTTTATCATTACAACATGACATGCATTTCTGGAGGTATGATGTGAAATAATTCTGCCCTCTCACACAAATTAAATTCTTTCCAAAGCTTCGCAGATCTGGATCTGTACCATCTGTACACTTTATTATGTCATGTATACTTTTCCAAGTATTAAAACTGCTATAGCTGATCAAGATTTGCACTTGACTGCTGAAATGACTCTTTTTGGTCGTAGTAAGTAATAAAAGTCATCAGTTAATTAAAAACACTAAAAATATCTCTCAGGGGAATAAACTGAGCAGATATGATATTTACTAGTTCAGTGGAGATGAATATTGAGTTCATGTGCTCAATAATTCCAGGAGCAGGATATTTCTGACAAAACACAAACTCAGCACTTTTGCCTTTAATAATTTATTTATTGATGTTTTAGAGGTCCCTTAGTGGTAATCAGGAACAAACTTTGGGCTTAAAAGACTGAAAATCTACTCTCTGCTGTCATGAGTTGAAAAAGCGTTATATATTATAATGCTATTCTGCATTATTTTATGCTAAAGCTTGATTTAAAATCCTTCTTTGAACATAGCTTAAGCTGTGGTGGCCAGTCTAAGAATGTCATATTTACTAGTGATACTATTCAGAAATGCCTGAAATTACTGAAGTACTTTCACTACGATTGTGAATGCAGGACTTTTACTTGTAAAGGAGAATTTTGAAAAGTGTTCCCACCTTGCAGCATGCAGTCGTAAGCTTTCCTGTCCCGCCTCCCGAGGGCTTCCCAGAAGCCCGTGGGCTCGGCTCCCTCATCACATTCCTGGATGGTGACCTTGCTGCTGCTGTGAAGGCCGGCTTCCAGAGGACAACTGCAAAAAACCAGAGTGTGTCAGACTACAGGGTCAACTGAACTCTTGACAAGGGGAAAACAGAGGTTTGCACTCACTGTTCTTTGATCTTATTGGCAGCAGTGCGTGCCACCTCCCGCGTGTGCACCTGAGACTTGCAGCCATGCCACAGGTAGATGAGGGCCTGGCTGACGCTCAGCAGCACCATGGAGACTCTGGAGCGCAGGCTGCTGCAGTGACAGGCCACTTCCAGCAGATGGCCCTCTACCTCCACCTCACCACGCACACAGTACAGACGCCAATCACCTGAGACAAAGAGGGCAGACAGACGGAAGTGAAGGAGATGGCCTCAGTGGTTTCTTTGCTTTAGCTGAAACTTCTAATGACAAAAACTGCAGAAGAAAAAAGTTCCAACTGAGGTGTAACTTTAACTCTGAAGAAAGCAGCTGAGTTACTTGGAGGTGTAAAAAAAACAAAACAAAAAACCCTGAAAATGATCACCCAGGATGGTTTCCGCTACACAGACACTCACGGCTATGAATGCAAATATGACACTGACTGTTTAAAACTAAAAAATTAAAAGCTGTCCAGTGTAGCAGGCTTACTCTGCGAATTTTCCTCCTCCTCTTCTCTCTTTCCTGAGTGGATGACCATCCCTCCCTTGAAGCACTGCAGGAAACATGGAGGCTCCTTTCCCTGCTGGACTTGAACCTAAAGAAAAAAAAGAATGTCAATGCAGTCATACTCCCACAAAATGAAACTGTGCTATTCCGTGCAAACTTGGTCTTTTAGACACTCTTGTTCTACCTGTGCTCCACGCTCCTCATCCAGCTCCACCGTCATGAGTGCTGACGTTCCTTTCTCGCTGACGGTGGAGTTGCGGCCCTGCCAGAAGAAGTAGCAGCACTTCTCCTTCCCCGCTCCTGTCGTCTTCAGCTGCTCCGGGTTCTGTCTCTTCCCAACTGTAAGGGAGACATTCATCTGAGGTCTGTGTCTGCACACGGACATACGTGCTGCCCCTCAGCCTCCTAGTAGATGCACCTGTGATATAAATGTAAAAATCCTAGGTCCTCTGACCTTGAGGTCAAAGTCACCAGGATTCAAACTCGCCTGAGATTTTTAGTAGATCCACCTACGGTATGAATTTGAAAATCCTACGTCGACTTGTTCGAGTTATCAAGACGCGAAATGATTGTCATCTCTTCTGAGCTGATGAGAAGTTTTTGTATCTGCATGCATGAAGCTGGTGTGTGACTCAATGAACCAATGAGCTCTCTAATAAACTGATAAATGTCTGATCTGCTTCGAACTTGGCAAGTTTACTGCAGAGTGCAATTTTCGGTAATTCGGGTAATATGTGGTCTCAATCTTTTCAATGTTGCTAGGCAATAATCTGCTGTATTCTTTGTGGTTATGTAACAGAATAACAAGTCAAATTTAAATGTCTGTTTCTGTATCGATTTCCAGTCAGTGCCCTTTTCCAAAACTCTGACAGAGAGACCTGGTGCTCATGAATCGACATCTGGGGGGAATGATACTGCTGGAAGTACAACTTGCATGAGCACAAAGCTTCCTAAAACCCTGTTTTGAGGAAAAGGCAGCCAAGCAGCCTTTAATCAGATGTGGCTGGTGTCACATCTGATTTTATACATCTGGTTTTTATGTCTTGGTGGACGTTTAAATTAAAGTTCATTTAGACACTGCCTCAACATAACCGCTCAAATATGTTCTGAGGTATTTCAAGAAGGCTGCCCAGCAGTGAGACTGATTTATAGACGTTTGATCAAAGCCAATGATATCACAGACTGACTGTCACATAATTCTTCTGAAGATAATTGAAGATAATTCTTCTGATCTGGGAATACAGTGTAGACCATAGTTAGACCCACCTACAAAGCACAGACTGATTGTATGAGCGATTAAGACCGTCACCTTTGCTACTGCTAATATTCTGAAAGCGGTCCCCATAAACAAACGAAATCTCATACCATTCGTACATCCTAAACAATATCTTAGTGTGGAATTTTGGATGTCGCTTACAGGATAATAATTGTAATAATACACAAGTAGTATTACAGAATTGACAGAACAGAATTTGAGTATTGGGAAAGCAGTAGTGTACCACCATGATACCAGACACAGCACTACTCAATTAAAACACAGCAAACATGTCCAGCATAACCACTGATTTTCTGTGGCTGTGTCTAAAACCGATCACAGCAGTGGTGAAACCAACTATTTCTTTCCTGCTTATACTCTCCCCCTCTTGCATTCTAATAAGCATTTAGTTTGTTTAATCTGTAACATAAAACTGGAGTTTCTGGTATTCTGCTTTGCAAGACAAGAGCAGTGGCAGGAGCTGAGCCAGCTTCACTGAATCTGCAGACATTTGGCTGCGGGGTAAATAATTGGGGAGGACTGTTGGTGAAATCAAAGGTGTACTCTGGTATTCTTGGAAGTACTCTGAGTCAGAGAGGATGTGCTATGTGGTCAAATTGGCCTAGATTTGCAGTAACTGACATAAAATCAAGGATCCTCTGGTTCTGTGGCTTAGGTAAACTAGAAATAAATGTATTAGTATTGTAGTCAATACTACAACTCACTCAATAGGACAACTTTTAGCAGTGGAAAAAACAGAAAACAGAACATTACGTGCAAACTCTGCATACAAATGAAGAAATTATAATAAACATGACTGATAAACTGTCTCCATGACTCCATCTGCTGGCTGGTTTGAATGATGGACTCTTCTAAACACATCCCTGCACAAGTGGTAGATTGGACACAACAAGCGGCTTAGCTAGCCCACAGTTGTTACTCCCTCTGCAAGCCACTTTGTTACCCACCTCCACTTTGGCATCTCCATCTCATGCCATCAATGTCTACTGTTGTTGTTCTGTTCAGTGAGAGTCTGCTGATCTCTGAACTCATACCACTAAATGTTACTGCAGAGGCAATAACGAGTCTGTTTTGACTAAAGTGGTCCTTTAGGAATGCAGTTCTATTAACTACTGCTAAACTACAAGGTTTACATGAAGGTGTACTCTATGAGCTCAGTACGCACCAGCAGTGCTGACCATGTATTTCCACTTCACTACATAGGTGTCACCCTCGTGGAACTGGCCAATGCTCTGGCGTGGCAGGCGACTGTAGTCGAACTCCAGGATGTGCCACACCTCCACTGCCAGAGTGCTTATCTCGTAGCTGCGCCACTCCTCTGCCTCCACCAGGCCGTAGCCCCGGCCCACATTGAAGCCATCCAGGATGGTGCAGACGGGTGTTTGATGGAGGGTCAGCATCAGTGATGCATTGCATGCACAGGGCTGATCACTGGTGGGCTGCTCCTGGGGTGAGGATTGAAGTAGAAGAAAGAAATAAGTGTGTTGAATCTGCTGAAGCATGTAACTCCCACAAAAAGAAAGAATGAGGACGTTGGTAGAATAAATTGTTTGCTGATACCTTTTGATCAGTACTGTGATCGCTGCTGTTTTTTGTGGGACTGGGAGTTTTCCTGGAGTCGCTCCAGTCCAGGAACTTCTCTTTGAACAGGGTGGTCTCATTGTGTTGAGTCAGTCTGCCAAACACTGCCCAGTCAGGGCGACCCTGGCCTTTTCTACATGTGAAGCGGACACAGTATATAGATGATGCATTACTATTAAAACCAAAGAAGATGCCTGAAACACACTCCTGCAATGTCAGTGAATCTCTGAAGCATTACTTGGACCAGAAAGCAAAACTGGACAACAAAGAGAAAATATAACACCATCTCTTTCAGGTTATCTGATATCAGTATATTCTTTAAAGCTCTCTGCACAAAGGGCAAAAACACTATGTGTATGCAGACTTCCTGTGATTGACATTCTGAATATCTGTACATAACCATGCATCTAAGGTATAGTATGTGTTTCCATACTTGGGTATGAGTGGGTTGCACTCCCCTGGGTCCAGTGGGTTGATGTCACAGTTTGTATAGTCAAAGGTGCCATTCCACAAATGCTTCGCCAGCTGGAAAGCCACCTTCCTCTGCGCCAAAGTCACTTCCTTCCCGTGCCAAATGTACATCTCACTGCCAAAGTCAAAAACCAGAACCTGCAGAAAACAGAGAAGGTGGCGTTTTCTCAATAGCGTTGGTGTTTTTATCACCACTAGAGGGAGCCAAAAGTCATTTTAAATCTTACACGCTTGCATATGATTTTAAAACTTTATTTTAGATTTGAGATGGAGTTACAGTTTCCTACAGTTTTAACTTAATTTGTCTTACCTCCTTAGGATTGAGCAGAGAACAGCGAGGCATCTTGGCCCAAAAATCATCATCTGGGACCAGTTTGTCATCCATCAGGCGATAAATGCAGTTGGTCTCCACAATGGCGCCCTCGTACAGCTCATCTTCATCTGGTGTTCCTGCAGCTGCAAGAACAAACACGGAGGCATTGAATTTCATTTTACTGTGACTATTTCTTGGTGTTTTTCACATTTGAATCCTTACACTGATAACTCGACTGCCCCCCCAGGATCTTCCAGAACTCCTTGATAGCATGGTTTATCGTGTTAATGCCCTCTTCAATGACTTGGACATAGTTGGCTCGACAACCCAAATCTCTTTTGCTCTGGATGAAATTGGCCAACTCTGAAGCCTGAAAGACAGATGGACACACACAATGCATAAAAAAAAAAAAACCAAAACTTGGAATAAAAAAAAAAAAAAAAAAAAAACCACTTAAAAAAAAAAAAAATTTTGCCATGTCATTTTATTGCAATAATAAAGACAACATTGCTTCGAGCCATTTCTAAGCTCCACTAGGTGAGAAACTGAGGGAGATGACAGATATTTTCATAAAGGTCACTCTCTTCTCTTTCACCTTACTTTTCTTGATGGTTTGCTCACAGTAGTATTCTCAGCACACTTCACTCCTTGCAAGCTTCTTCCGTGGTGTGTCCTCCACACTGCTCCTCTGCTAGCCACAGGCTTTTGCCCTACAGAAGCTCTTCAGATCATCACATCAGTAGTCAGTTTCAAGTAATTTCAGGATCAATTTTTAAGATGGCTGTTCTTATCAAAATATATCAGTGTGAAGCACCTATCTGACCTTAAGAGCTGACATATTCTATCTCCTATGCTTATCTTGGTGAAAGACATTTAAGTTCTCAAATTTGGTTTGCTTCCCCACTGTGACTAGATTAACGAGCTGCCCTTTTGGTTGTAGCATCAGCCATATTTTCTGCAGCTTTAGGTAGCTTCATTATATACAGAAATATTGACCTTCAGCGCTTTTTATGAGAATGTATAACAGAGAAAAGCAAGCATTTATCTATATAGCCCTGCAAACTATTCTCATCATTCCATATCTTCCAGTACTGTTCCAAGTCCATGCTGGTATTTTGTCTCTTTCATATGAAGTGAATATTTTACATTTGATTCTTGCTTTTTCAGTAAATTCACTTTGTAACAATAACATCAATTATGCAGTCATTATAATAAATTACTATAAAGCTGTGTAATTTGAATCATGCTGCCCTGTAATCTGGGGTTAAAGTGGGCTAGAATGGCATTCTGGCACCTTCAGTTAATAAGCAACTAACTCTGATAGGCAGGTTAATGCATATTACTTTTGAATTAGTTATTTTTTCTGTTGCAGCCGGGTGTTGCTTCCAGTAACTGGATGGAGATACTTGCTCAGTAATAACAAAATAATGACATCCCCAGGCTTACACCTTTTTCCATACTGCTTTTTCCTTCTTATCCTTGTGATGCGTTCATGGTGCAAATGTAAAATTCCTGCACTATTTCATCGGTCTAGCACTGCACAAGATGAGATGAGAAATTATTCTCAAAGGTAGCATTTTTAAATCAGGCATTAGGTCTATACAGTAAGTGTTTCTGAATTATGTCTTTGTGAATTATCCTGACTAACTAGTTGAAGTATACTAATTTTGTGTTTTTCAAAGGTTGCATGAAAATACTAGGAAGTTTAATGGCTAGTATTTTCATGCAACCCTAAATTCAATCACCAAACTCTAGCTTGTATACTGGCTTACTACCCCTTACTGTCCAGGGGTTGGAAATCAGCAATAACTTGTGAAACATCTGCTTAATTCTTTTTTAGATTGAGTTGGCTAAATCCACAAATCTAATCTGTAGGTATGCCAACACTGATAACCTCTCTGAAACCCTACAACATAACCTCATTGGAAACGTATCTACATGTTGTGTCGACATAGCTCGCAGCTGTTTTGATCAGCCTGGTTTTTGAATTTATCAGAATATTGGTCATTGCCTTAATATAATGACAAATGTCAGCAAATTCCTGCAGGGAGATTCTAGGTCCTAGCATTTTATTTGTTTCTGTCATGGCTAGCACCAGATATAAAACACCAGGACAAGACCACAATGGAATTAACACATAAAACATGAGACAAAAGCATGAATGCTGGTAACAGCATCAGCCACCAAAGAAAGTCTAACTCACAAAACAAGTTGCAACTTATTTCTAAGCAATTCTTCTCTCCACACTGCACCACTACACCCAATCTTAGAGTTCCTGCACCTGCCAAATGCCACTTTAAACCCTGCCTGTAATGTATGTATGTCTTGGGTTTGTAATTCTCAGTATCACCGAACAAGGAAATTAGTTTTTGTTGTTGTTGTTTGTTTTGTTTTTTTTTTAATGTAGTGGTTCATCCATTTCCAGTATTAGTACACCGAGAAAGTTTAAGTGACACAGAAAGCCAGAAAATGTACTTTAAATCCACAGTGATTAAAGAGCTTCGGTGGAATTTATACACATTAAGCCAACTGCAACAATCACTTTTAAAGGAATTGAACGGAAGTTAAACAATAATTGATTAGCAATCATTTGGGGTAGTTTTTAGTACCTTGCTGTAGGTTAGAAAGTCTGTGGACTTGATGCACTTTACTACAGTAAGTGCTGACTCAACAACTTGTTAATCAAGCCCGCAGTTATGCACACACAGTCAGCTGCATGGAGCCCGCTGAGAAATACTTGGATCCCTCTTGAATATAGATATAATTAGATTGTTGCACAAGATCTTGCTGGCTGAATTATCAGCCAAGCCACACGCTGCATGTTCACTAAACAGAATGTAGTGAAGGATGCTAAACGACATCAGTGGGATATAAAAAACAAACAAACTCCAGTTTGACATTCAAAAGTTAAAACACTTTACTTAGTTAAAGATGGTCAGATAACATTCTGCATTGCCAATATTGTCAGCCATTAACTCTAACTAGCAGTATAAATGTAAAAACGGACCCAAATAGTCGACATTTGAAGAACTTCCTGCCCAGAATGTCAAAAAAGCACCCAGAAAAGTGAGAATAATGAATCTAGACAGACATTACTAAAATGTCACAGAAAAACACTCAAGTATTAATTACTGATTCACAGGCCAAATGCCATGTTGTAATTGCCTCAAAACTTAAATGTTTAAGGTGCTAAACTAAAAACTTATATTTCATCATTTTTTTCCCTGAGAACTGCAGATATTAATCAACATTTACATGTGGCAGCAGTTATTCTGCTGCCCCTGAGTTATGTGACCTTTTCCACTTTCTCAACTGCATACCGCAGTGCCTCCTGAGGTAAATGCTGTTGTACTGTATGTAGCATATGCTCATTTAATAAAAATGCAATATATTATCTTGCAATTCCCCAAATTGACCTACAAAGATTGTATTCCCATCAGGCTTGGGGGCAGAAAATATGTATAAAATGAGTAATTGCTGCAAATGGAAGGAATGAATCTGTGTTTACACAGTTACGAAAATCCTAATAGGCACACAGCAAACACATATACTCACAAATACTGTAGAAGTGGGCAGTGTTGCCTTAAGCATTGCTTGTGATTGGTAAATACAAGAAACATAAATATATACAGATGCAGAATATGAAATATGAGAAGAATCACAAACAAGCATATTTTTTCTGGCATTTCTGTGTGTAATTTTGTGCATTTGTAGTTCCCATGTCATTTTTACCAGTAATCAATCTTAAGTAGTCTAAAAAAACATGAATTGTTATCCCAGATTGTGCTTTGCTGTTTGACTGATTACTCCGGACTCAGTTGATAGAGTAGAGAGGGCGCTTGAAACAAGGACACCGCCATATTTTTTCCTCTCCACCTCTGGGATTTAAATATTAAACATAAAGGATGGCAGATTATTATCCCTGTCACCTTGCCTTAAGCAATGATATTCTGTTTTAACAGTGCCATACAGTACCTGCTGTGTCACATATTGGTGGGATTACTCTGAAAAAGAAAAGAAACTGTCTGAAGCATGCGAGTTAGGGGGCAAAAATTTGCTCCATTGGGATTGGCTTATTTACTGTTGTAATCTTTGGTTACAGTTTAAAATATTCAGAGGACCCCTTTAGTGAAAAATATCATTGTGCTTAATATTTATACATAATAGAAAATCATATTGAGATGTTTTGTAAAATGGCTTTTTAAGTCGTTGCTTTGTTATAATGTCCCCATTTACAGTGCTACATTCTGATGAGGCCATAATGATCTTTCAGCGCCACAAAGCAACAGAGTAACAAGCACAGAACTTTTAATATTTAACATGTCTTGCTGCAAGAAAAAAAAAGTTTCCAACATGGTGTTAAAATTAAAAAATGATGGATTTTGAGAGAGCATTTTTCTCAACATTTGTCTAAACTGAACATTTAATATATATTAAAAAAAACAGGGACGCATTGATTTATCAGTAGAAGAGCTCTTATTTTCCCTGCTGACTGTCATAAGCCTATCAGCCAATAAGATGAAATTCACATAATGTCCATAAGTTAAGGCTTTAACCTTATAAATTTATATAATTGCATTTTTTTCATTTAATGATACAGTGATGCCCAAATGTGCATCTTGACCACCCAGTTAAAAAAATAAGTGAACAAGTTCCTTTGTGAAATCAACATAAAAATAGGATAGAAAGTACAAGTACTGTATCTAACTTCTGATTGGGTGGCCAGCCTACACCATGTGTCCAAAGTCGCCCACTGCCAAATCTCTCTTCTCTGTTTGTTCCATGAAAGCACAGAACTCTGAAGCAGGCCTAACCCACCAGAACCACACTGAATGAACTGTAATGGCTCAGACTTCACACACAGTACGACTGCTTGTGAAAAATACACAAAAATAGTACAGTAAAAGCTCAAATGTATATACAAACTAGCACATTTTTTTATTAGTATTTTTAATATTAGTTTATGTCAGAGAACCATAATATCTGGAGAAATCAACACTGAATGCCCGAGATCTTCGAGCCTTCGGGCGACACTGCATTAAAAACAGCCAACGCTCTTCTAAAATGGCACAGCGGAAAAGTGTTCTGTGATCAGACGAATTGAAATGGCAAAGTATTTCTGGAAAACATGAGTGCTGTGTTCTCGAGGCGAAAGAGGAGAGGGACCATCCAGCTTTTTATCAGCATTCAGTTCAACAGCCTGCATCTCTGATGGTATTGAGGTGCCTCAGTGCCTGTGGAATTGGCACCTTGCACATCTGGAGAGGCACCAGCAATGCTGAAAGGTGTATACAGATTTCAGAGCAACATATGATCATTCAGACAATGTCTTTTTCAGGAAAGGCCTTGTATATTTAGGAAGACAGTGCTAAACTGCATACTGTATGCATTACCTGGGTTCATAGTAGAAGAGCCTAGCTGATGAACTGGCCTGCCTGCTGTCCAGACATTTCACCAATTCAAAGCATTTGGTGCATCATGAAGTGATGAATACAATAAAGAAGAACAGGGACTGTTAAGCATGTATAATCCTATAGCAGGCGCGAATGGGGCGACATTCCTCACCCAAATGTCCAGCAGCTGGTCTCCCAGACGTTTATGGACTGTTGTTAAAAGATGAGGGAGGCTACACAGTTGTAAACATTGCACTGTCCCAAATTTTTTAGATGCGTTGCTTCCATCAAAATTAAAAAAACAATCAACTTTATATTTTCTCAGTTTAAATATATGACATGTTTTCTATAATGATGTGCACGTCTTGGAGTTTTACCAGTTCTTGTTCCTAAATTATAGGAACTATTAATTCTAGAGTTATAGCTATACCTTTCTCTTGTTTTCCCCATTTCTTACTGCTGCCATAAAATAGCAAGCTGTAGGCATTCCTGCAGTGATCACTTGCTGAAAGATTTTAAACCAACAAGAGAAAAGAACAACAAAACATTGGTATCAGCCCAGAATCTTAATATCAGTGTAATTGATCTACTTTTAATCTAGGGCTACTTGTAGGGTTAACTAGTTTATAGTTCAGTGGGTCAGGGTATGATTTTAATTAAAATTTAATAAAAAAGGAAAATTAGTAAATCCAGTGTCCTGAACGCATCAAGATATGCTGCTGAAATACAGAGAAAAAAGGCTCCAACAACAAACCACAGCTCTGCCACACAGCTGTGAGAAAATGATGATAAAATCAATGCTCAGAGGTCATTCTACTTAGAGCCAGTGAAAAAAATGCTTGTGAGCCCTGGGAATAGAGAGCAAAACTGCACAATGGAAGGAGGGTTACAATATTTACACAAAGCTGGGTTTATCCTCTTCTCAAAAAGCTACCACCAAAGAATGGCGTTGTGTACCTGTATTTCATGCATTTTTAAAAACAACAACAACATCAACAACAACTTCAGACTTGCAGCCTACATTTCACGTTGTGCATTTCTGACATGCCAGCACAGTACATTTCCAGCAGGAAGAGCTCATACTATTTACTTATTTTCAATAGCTCGTTTCCATGACAACATTATCAAAATTCTGTTGCTGGCATCTCTCTGCTTTACTGGAGGTGGGTATGACATAGCAGGGACCATTCAATCCACCCAACATTTTAAATATGAAGCATTTAAAACACATTATTTTACCCAGAATACAGAGTTGTTTTTGCAGATACACACAGTATATACAAGTTCACAGCTACTTTAATAGCTTCTTTTGACTTGTGTGTCTGGGAGCAGAAATGTAACTCCAAAGCAGCTTTAAAGCTATAGCAGTTTTCAAAAGAAAAAACTGGGTTATCTTAAATTCCACAATAGGATACTGTAGAAGAGATATAGAGACTTAACTGCTGTGACCATAAATAGACTCAGATGTGTAATATTCGGAACCACTTCAGCAAAAACTTGTTTTCCCAAACTTTATTCAACGAGCTGGCTGATGGATTTCACGCTAGTTTAAGGAAAGCTACAGAGTCAGAGGCATCATATTACAAGTATCAAACTTTGTAGTGTCCTAAGAGAGCTATGTGAAATCCTCAAAGCCGGCAAAACATAAATCATCACAGAAGACATATCAGTTACTGCTCTCTACACTCACATGAAAGTCTCAGTTGATGTTGGGAAAATCAGTGAAGTAAAAATGTCACTACCTGTCTATACTGGTGTGCTTTCTGGCTGTATCCTCAAAGTTTCCCCATGCCTTCGTCTATCCAATCATTTGGATCCGTGCTTCGTGACACACAAAGGAAAACTACTGTACCCCAGTTTCCTTGACAGTGTCTTATTTTATAAAACCCACCAGAAAGAAATGTATGCCACATTAAATAAGCAGGAATGATACAAAATCAAAATATCTGATCAAAGTTGCAAAATGAGTGATGAATTTATAAATGCAGAGGAAACATTTCTGTCAGGTGTTCACTTCAATTGAATTAAATTTCTAAGAGATGTTGTTTCATCATTAGGAAATATACTGCTTCTATTCCTCATCTCTTCCTCTATTCTAACAAACAACCCCGGCGTTATTTTGGCCTTGGCTTTAGCTTTTTATTTATTTCATTTTGACATCAGCTGTAGCAAAAACACTTTCTATAATGGAATTCACTGCAACAAAAGAGGCATGCTGACAGACACCCACAAACCTCAAACCAGCTCTTGGGCTGCAATTACACTGATACAGTAGATATTTCATGTGATGTTTAAGCAGCTATTCTCTCTGCCTTTCTCTACTTGTGCATTGCACTTGAACTCCTACAAGTAAGCCTGGAGTTTTCCACTTCCAAAATATTATAAAATATGTAGTCAATCATGACATCCTGCTTTGTTATCATGGGAAGATTTTTTTTTTAGCTGTTGCCAACATTGCTTATTCATCTTTAGTGAGTGGTATTTTGGAGTAAGTGATGCTCTAAGGAGATCATTTATTCAGCTGTGAAGTATTTTAGATATACACATTGCACAACTTACCATTTCAGCTTTTGAAGTAAACTCAGATAAGTGGGAGAAATGAAAGCAAGGAAATGTGTGGTTTGTAGCATTTTAAAGGCATCATTCATTACAGTAGGTCAGTTTTACATTATACAGCCTACTTAAAGTGACCACTGGTAAGTTTTTTATTTATTTAAAAGTATATAAAAAAACACAATCCCATCCATCCAGCCATCTTCTTGCACTTATCTAATTCAAGATCGCGGTTGGGTTGGACCCTATCCAAGCTGTCATAGCCCAAGAAGCTGGACAGGTAGCCAATCTATAGTAGCAAATTGCAAATACAAATTACAATTATTAGCTACATTAAATAGTTTTGTAATTAACCACTTTTACTTCATGACATGTCAAGACTGCAACAGTCGGTAGAATTACAGTAGAACTCTGCAAAACATTTATTCTTTAGGGTAAAAGATTTACATGCAAATAACAGCATAGGAAAGGCAGATGGAAAATAGCAGTTAATTCCAATAGTTTGTAAATCTTTGCTTCAAACAGTTATTGGGTGGTATTTACATTCTGAAACATCACCCTGAGGTCCTGTCAGACTTTGCCTGAGTATAGAAAATATATCCAGAGATGTTTAAATAACATCAGATTTCATTTTAAATTTATCATCTACAGGTTAGTTTGGAAACTTCTTGCAGATATGTCAAGAAGTCATACTTTCACATATTTGAGCTTGTCTAATAACATTTCTCCTCTGATGTAAAAGACTAAATTAATCAGCCTTTGAAGTGTTCCATATATTTAATACCACCCATAAGCAAATATGCCTGATATGTTGATCATGACCTGCACACCTAATACTCCAATTCCAATTCAGATTCTCTTATGAATATTAATTCGTAGAACTCATTAGCAGTGAGTGCTCTGATACACATGAAATACATTTTCTTTCAAGCTTTTTTATTAAAAGGAAAAAGGAAAAAGAGTAATTGAAGCCAAATAGTAGTCATAGGATTGGAGGAAAAGGATCAAGCACATCCTCCTTTTGACCTAGTTATCAGTCGACTTGGCCTCCCTCCAACTGAATCATTATATTTGTGGCATGATCCGAACCAAACGCCACTACTGTCCATTACCCACAGGTGTCTTCAAGTCACTTCTGACTTTGCTCAGTCTGGCTGTAATTCCCTTGATATATTATCGGATGGTAATTGGATGGGGAGTAGCCATGACTCAGAGAAGCCTGAACATGAATCAAGTTGGACAGAGCATATCTTTGTACCCAGTGACACCTAAGAGGTCATTGCTTTTGGAGTCCAGAAGCATAGTTTTGCTTTTGATGGCTAATGACTGAACTAAAAACATTTTTAGTGTCGTGTTATTATGCTGTAATGGCTGAATATACAAGAGGAAAATGCAGTGGCATTTTTTCATTTTAGTTCACCCTGACCTAATGCCAAATAAGTTTATGTTTGTACTGTATTTTTATGTTAGATATTTGTGTAAAAAAGCATTACACTTCTTTGTCTATTACCACTTTGGGAAACAAAATAGATCTAGTCTAACAAGGCTGTGGTAATTTGTGTGTGGATTGTCATTATTATCAGACACCACAAGCCCGATTTATGGCAATAGGAAGCAGTATTACTTGCTTTTCTGCATACTGAGCTTTAATAATGTAATACAAGATGTGACATGTGGGACTCCAAACAATAACAAAGTAAGGCAATGTCAACAAAACCACCTCACACACAAAAATCCCAAGATCAGCGCTTGTATTTCAGAATAGGATGCGCAAAGTACTGGGTGGCTACGCTCATATCTCTAAAGAGGCTTTGAAACTGGAGTGCATTGCATTGTCCCTGATGCATCCAGTACTCAGCCCTTGGTTATTTAACCAGGTGCATGGACTGGATCAACTGTGCATTTGTGAGGCTGTCCGCTTTGGAGGTTCCCTTAGTCAGCAGCCTGGTTCCTTAGATGTAATATCCTGTTTCTATACTGTGTGCTGCAGGTTATTTGTTATATTTCCCCTGGCGCTTCATACAATATGCTGTTCAAAAGGAGCTGTGCCTTTGGAGTAACACACCAATTTACAGTTCACTTTAAATATATAACAAAATCCTCTGTAAAATTAGAGGTCAGTGGTTAAAAGATGACGCTCCTGCACTGATATTTTCTGACTAATCGACATGATGCAAAATGTTGCAAATTTATTTCAACTTTGTCAAGCACTTGTGGTGCTTTAGTGTGTTCTACATCACTGTTACACGGAAATACCACATGGTGCATTTCCGTCCTCAGTATTCCACATAATTCCTAATGAACCATCCAAGGTAAAACTGTAAACAAGAAATAATACATTCATGTACAATATGTTTTCATACCTCTTGCTTTCTACATTTTTCTACCACATTGTGCCATATTTTGTGCAGTGTAGTGTAATTCCCTGAAGACACATATCTGCATTTGAAATGTGAATTACTTCATGCATGTCATTAGTTTTATATGCACCACACTCTCTGTAATGCTATCAGTAAAACAAAATCAATAACATTAACTTATTTGCATCTCCTTAAGACTTAATATGGTTAATCAAGAGATATGAATCTCAAATTCCACATTTTAACCCACACAGTAATCATTTCAGAACTATGGGAACAGAAACAAAGTAATTTTATAATATTTTGAAATGCCATCATTTTGACCCATTTACCCATCAGACTTTATTTGCACAGACAGCAACATTCTCTGCGTTGTGCTTGAAGGAAGAGATTTAGCCTCCTCATTGCATAATCATTTCTTTCTCCTTTGCTTGCTATACTTAGCAAGTAACCTGACATGCCTCACCAACAAGGCCCACAGACACCTCCATCCTCATGCAATGTTTTCCAAGGACTTTTTCCTTTGATGTATGAAGACCCGGTATTGTTAACACTGGGAAAGTGTGTCTAGCATGCTAATACTGCAGATATTTATTTGTACAGCAGTGTTTCAGTAGCCCCTTTCTCCTTGCTGCCTGTGTTGAAGGTTAGATTTTGATCTTGCTGTATTTAGTATGTTTTCATTTTCCATTTATGTACTCCACAGAATGTATGCACCATCTTCAATAAATATTTTTGGCCCATATATTTTACCTTTGTGCTCTAGAGCTGTTGATTCCTATAGCTTTAATTCTATGTATATATTATATTATGCCTAATTACTTTTTTCTTCTTTTTCTTCTACTTCGTCTTATTATTATTATTAAAGGAACACACAAAATAGCTACAAGGATTAAGTACCCATAGTCAGCATAATTTGTCATAAGATTTTTCTATTCCTTACATAAAAAAATTGAGTACGAGACCCTCTTGGAAACTGTTCACTCCAAACAGACCTTTTGACCGAACACAAGGACCAAGTAACTGTTGCTACAGTATATCACTAGGATTCACACCTATCTCTGAACTTCACCTTCATTTTGATGTCAGCTATACACTTGTTAAGTTATGTGACAACATCATGAAATGGCTGTGTTCTTGTTGTGTGGATAGAATCTGTTCACACACAGACAAACATACAAACATGTGTCAATGTATCAAAGTAACTTTGTGGTAGTTCCTGGTACAGTATGTGTCCCTATCGCCACACTTTGCCAATATACACTACTGTGCAAAAGTCTTGCGCCACCTATTATTTATTTATATTTTGCTAGGAAAATAGGAAATAAGTGCATTGAATTATTGAATCCTGTCCAACCATTGATAAAAATGCAGTATATAACGCAACAACACCGTCTGTACAATTCTATCAAGCATGAAAGTCAATATTTGCTTTCACTACTTTTCTTCTTCAGCACAGCCTGAACTCTTTTAGGCGAGCTTTCTTCTAATTTCTTTAAGTAGTCTTGTGGAAAAGTTCTTTCAGCTTCTTGAAGGATATTCAAAGCTCTTTGGATTTTGGCTGCCTTTTTCTGTCTCGGTTAAGATGATCCTTCAACAACAGTGAAGTCTAGGCTGAACATAACCTATAAGGTTTCATTGTGTGTTCTTCTATCCAGGTATGCTTTTAAGGCATTGGCAGTGTGTTTGAGAGCTTTGTCATGCTGAAAAATGAAGGTGTTGCCAATCAGAGGCTTTCCAGATGTTATTGCAAGGTGGTTCAAAATGCGACAGTACATTTCTGCATAAATGATGAATGACGATCATCAATTTTGATAAAATCCCCAACATCAGTGACTGGAGGGCCAAACCATGACAGAGCCTCCACCATGTTTTACAGATCTTCCTGTCACATTACCAAATGACAAAATGGGTTCGGGACAAACAGGCACACAAAATAAAACATGCCAAAGTATTTACACAAACACCACAGTGAGAGAGGTTTTCTATCAGGCTTTCTGGCAAAAAATTATTTCTACTTTTCAGTCATGTTTGGGTTAGGTTTAAGTATCAAAACAATTTGGTTAATTTTTGGAAAATTAACTAACCAAAATACATCCTTTCAACAACGTCATAGCTTGTCAGACAGAAAGCTTTGAAAGAAAACGTTTCCCTGTGACACTAAAACAAAGACAGACGCTCAGTGGGAAAACAATACCAACCTCACTGTCAAAGCTGGTAATAATACCGGTTACACTACTGCAGCTGATACAAACAAGCAAAGCAAAGTAAAGCAGAGAAGGCAAACAAATAAAATGTCAAGTCCAAAGTGATGACCAGGAAAGGCGAAGGAACAAGCCTCAATGCAGACTGCAAACTACAAACTGAGTGTCAAATATAAAAGCATTGTGTTGAATTTTAACAGATGTCATTTTTTGTATGCTTTAATTTGGAAAATGCTCCTCTGGTGCCGGCAAATGGAGCTCTGCTACATTAAACCCCATCGCAAGACAAAGTGATGTGAGGTATTGTGCTGGCTTTGTTCTTTCAAGCAGGCAGGTTTTGCCAGGTATGAATACAGCAACAATGCCAACCACACACACACACACACACACCCAACTCATTTTGGAGGTATGCAGATCCCTAACTGGATTATAGGGCTTGTAAATACGGTAAAATGACTGCCGATGAAATATGCAGTATATTTGTAAGTATATAAAGTATAAGTAGGTGTTCATGACAAACGAAGACAAAGTAATCATAGAAGTCTTTTTCCTGTATAAAATAATGATATTTTCAATATTGCTGCTGACCCTGAATTCTAGACCTGACAATATGGCAAGTTCAAATGTTGCTGGAACACATGAGCAGCTCTTTATTCGCTAAAGGCCATTTGAGAGTACGTGCAAAAGTGTTTTGTGAACTTGGGAAAGGGAAATTTGATCGTGTCTATCAGGTTATGTGTTGTTGGTCCTTTGGTAGTATGGATTATCGAGCCCATTCTTATGAACCATTCGGGCAACTGTAGTGAGAGTTTTGTTCGCATTGTCAGCAGAGCTGTTCCAAGTGTCCCCAGTGGGCACTGAACACCACCACGGCTGCACTTTCTAACCGACTCCATTAATACATATTACTTGACGGAATTTCGTCAAGTGTTGACGTGGCCTCAGGATCACCTCTCTTTTTTTTTTGCAGATGATGTGGTTCTGTTTGCTTCATCAGACCAGTTCACACTGGTGTTGTTTGCAGCAAAGTGTGAAGCAGCAGGAATGTGAATAAGCCCATCCCAGTCTAATGCTATGGTTCTCAGCTGGAAAAGGTTTCAGTGTCTACTCCAGGTCAGTGTTGCTCCCCGAAGTAGAGTTAAAGTTTTACAGGGTTGCTCATGAGAGAATGTGGAGCAGTAGACTGGATTGGCAGTTAGATGGGTGAAGAGTTGATAGCATTGTGGACGCTGTACCAGTCTATTATGGTGAAGAGAGAGCTGAGCAGGAAAGCAAAGTCACCTACTCTAACCTACAGTATGATCATTAGCTCTGGATAGTGACTAAAATGGTGGAAATCTACTTCCTCCAAGGTTGTCTGGGCTTTACTTGTGGGGTGAGAAGCTCATTCATTTGGGAGCAACTTTCTCCACATCAAAAGGAGCCAAATGAAGCGGTTCGGGCTTTTGACCAGGATGCCTCATGGACACCTACTAGGTGAAGTGTTTTAGGCATGCTACAAGGGCAGAAGACTTGGCACACCCTGGGGAGATTATATTCTAGGCATCTCTTTGATCAGATTTGTGATATTTGCAAAGCAGAAAAGGCAGAATAGTCATCTACAATAAATGGTATATTAGTACCTTGAGAAAAATCCAACCTAATGCACAAAGCCTTTGGCACTAATATGTAGTAACTGAGGTTGCCCCAACATTTTCCTCCAATCAAAATCTAGCCATTTATTTTAATCTGTTAAATGTCAATATGAGTTGAGCAAACACACTACTTGCTGTAAGGTTAGGGTAAAATAACTGATTTTACTGAAAATGATATCTTTTAATGGCACCTATTCCTACGCTGAATGCAGGAAATGTTATTGCAAAACGGAAGAAAAAAAGATATACGTTTTATTAGGTCCAGTTCTAATGGCTGCTCCAGTGCTCTGAAATCACAGTGATTCAACCATAAGGGCATGTTTTGAAAGCTTTTTAACCCTCTACACTAATAGTAGGATGAGCACTCAGACATAGCTACCATCTTATGAAATACACAGACAACATACTCCCACTCACTCTGCTCCCAGAGTCTGTGCTCTGCAGAAAAATATCTCCTGCCCCACGCTGCCAGTTTGAACTGCTCCCACTGGGTTTCTGTCTTTGCCATACCGAGTGGACAACAGATAGACATCGAGCCTCCTTCCTGCCGCAGGCCTTCCGGCTACTAAACCAAACTGGACAACAACAATAACTCATGCAGCTAATGTAGAGCTTTTCCTGCCTACCAGTAGTAGCTGAATAAATGCTTTTACTGTTATAGAATAGAATAGAATAATCCTTTAATTGTCCCACAAGGGGAAATTTGGGTGTAACAGCAGCAAGAAAGACACATATACAAACAGTACACAGAACACAGAACAGAAACATACACAATTTTTTACATATTTACATAAAGGAAAATGGTTACCAGAAACAGAGTACTGTACAGTTATTAAATTAAATAAACTGAAATACAGATAAGAGGGAAAACCCAGGTTGTAGTGTGAATCGGTTGATAAAATAGTTACAGCGCTGATGTAAACCTCTATGTTTGTTGGGAGCAGTTCTGATTGTACAGTCTGACAGCTGCAGGGAGGAAGGACCTGCGGAAACGCTCCTTCATGCATCTAGGAGGCAGCAGTCTGTCACTGAAGGAGCTCTGCAGTTCAGCAACATGTACATGCATGGGGTGGGAGACTCTGTCCATCAGAGATGTTATTTTGGCCAGAGTCCTTCTGTCTCCCACCACCTGCACTGGGTCCAGGGTGCATCCCAGAACAGAGCTGGCCTTCCTGATGAGTTTATCCAACCTCTTCCTCTCAGCTGTCGATAAACTGCTGCTCCAACATACAACACTGTAAAAAATGACAGATGCCACCACAGAGTCATAGAAGGTCTTTAGAAGCGCTCCCTGGACTCCAAAAGACCTCAGCCGTCTCAGCAGGTAGAGTCTGCTCTGACCCTTCCTGTAAAGAGCATCAGTGTTGTGGCTCCAGTCCAGTTTATTATTCAGGTGAACACCCAGGTACCTATACGAGTCCACTATCTCAATGTCCACTCCCTGGATGTTCACCGGTGTCAGTG
>VUQG01015072.1:0-12718 GCA_015106755.1 Etia nguti
GAGATGGGTGGTCTCGTAGGGTGCCTTGCATTGAAATCTGCTGCAACGACCTGGTTACTGCGTTCACCAGATATCAACACAATTTCGATCCGCTCCTCACGTGTTAACCTCTTCGACATGTCAATGGCTGTGAACAAAGAGAAACTTGTAAATAACTCATGAAAGAATAAAGTTACGTTGAAACCAAGCACACCATTGTTTTTCTTGTGACATTACCAATAAGTTTGATGTGTCACATGGCCCTCTTCCTATTGACAAAACAAAAGTTGTATCCAAGATGGCCGACTTCTAAATGGCCACCATGGTCACCACCCATCTTGAGGAGTTTGCCCCCTCACATATACTAATGTGCCACAAACAGGACTTTAATATCACCAACCATTCCCATGTTATTACGGTGTATCCATATAAATGGCCCACCCTGTAGAAATAAATGCAGCAAAATGTGTCAAATTAACCGTCGTGTTAGCTGTCGGGGCTACTGCAGAACGGCAGCACCAGTAACAACTAGTAAACCCTGCCAGTAACAGGAAGCTGTTGTTGCTAGCACCAGCTGTGAAGAAGTGAAGGAGGAAGGACAGCTGTCCCAACAACAGGGTGAGGAAGAGAGGGAGGAAGGTGTAATTAATTAATGTGGTAAAAAAAAAAAAAAGGTGGATTAGGGAGGGAAAGTAAGTAAAATGAATGGCTGCTTTGACCATAAGCCACTGCTAACAGCTAAAGTTTAGCTTTTACGATCCTGATTAAAAACAAAAACTGGAAAAAAAACTGGACCAAAAAGCAGGTTTTTCTGGTTAGTGACAGCAAGTTCATTTACAGTGAATAAACAATCAATGAAGTACAAACAGTTCCCCAATAACGTGGTTTCCTCTGTGGCAAGTTCCCGACTCCCGTGCAGTTGTGCGGTACAGAATTCCAGACGTAATATTTACAGATAGTGCTCAGCTCCAGCCACACTCTCCTCACAGGCTTCCCGGTCAAAACGAGACATGGCGATTAGTTGACGTTTCTCAAAAACAAAGGCCAAAGACAGCTTTACCTTAGCGAGACAGGGCTGTACTGACTGTGTGACTCAACAATCCAGCTTTGACTAAAGCTCTGTTAAAAAGTGAGCTCCTGATGAGGATAACCAACAGCAGGTAAGCTTGATTTTGGACAGGTGTGGCTGGCTTAAGGGCGGGAAACTCTCAAGGCCTAGTGTAGCCTGTAAACCAGCACACTGAGTCTCACACACACACACACACACACACACACACACACACACAAACGCACATAGGGGGAAACGAGAGACAGGGAGCGAAGAACAAGACAGAACAAAAACAAAACAAAAAGGCAGGTCGACTGGCGAGGACCGACGGACCATGACAATATCATTACTGAGTCTTTATGATGCTGATTAACAAATGGTGACAATTGTCAGGATGAGGGGACAAAAGATTAAACTTTTCACCTGAGGCATTCCATGCTGACATCAGAAAGGAAGAAAGAAAGAAGACTGCCAAACAAAGCAAGTGCTTGCCTGTGGGCAATAACTAGTCATACAATCCCATCAACACAACTGTCAATTTTTGGACTTTTTCTTAAGGATGAGGTGGGAAGATGGAGAGAAGCAGAAAAAAGGAGAAATTGGATTATTAACAGAAATATACCTTTTGACAGAGCTTGACACTGCATATGCTGTAATTAAGAAGGGAAATGGTCTGCATGATAGCATTGTGCTTCAAAATGTCATTTTGAAAGTGTGTACTCACTCAACAGTGTCTTATTGGGAATTTGTTTTCCCAAAGATACATGTCTGGATCTGGTATTAAACCAGCTTTAGTTAAATGTCACTGCCTCAGTGATTGTTGATTATATTATTGATCTCAGATCTTACTTCTTCATCAGGGTCCTTCATCATTTGTCCTTGGTAGCCCTATGGCCTGTATAGCCACCACCCACAGCTTAGTCAGAATCTCCACAGCCTCTCTTTCTTTTTTCTGTGTTCAGGAGAACTTGATTTCCTTCCTTAATGCTTTATAACCCTGCCACTGTCTCCAGGCAACTCAAAGGCTGTTGAGCTCGTTAAGTCTCTATCCCCCGAAGAGGCAGAGTTCCTTTAAGATTTTATGCTCTTATAGAACCTCTGTGTGTTTCTCGTGAAGATCAAATGATATTCAAACACTGAGTACTTTAAAAATAGAGCAATAGTAAAATAGGCAGTCTAAATCTTCATTAAGTTCCTGTTAATGTGGATATTTGAAACAGCTGTTTCTGGCAGATCCATATAAAAGAGGCGAGACGGACGACGCGCATTAATAGATGTATGACAGTTGAAAAACACAGCCTTATGTCACATATTTTAGCATTTCCAGCATGAGACAATTGAAAAGACATTTAAAGTCAAATGCAGCACATTTGTTTTACAACACAAAGCATAATAGAATATTTATAATTTGAATATAATGATGTTTTACATCAGTTTAATAAGAATGACAATTCTCCCATGTTCTGTCGCATTTTTCTTGGTAGTTAGGCCTCTTCATGTTCCTTTATTTTCTTCTTCACTTTGTTTTTCCAACAAATTCACCTTATTCAAAATTCAAAAACCACCAGTCGGTGTTCAATAATCTATCTGTCCACATTTTCTGAACCAGACAGCGTCTTGTTGCCATTCCTTACATTCATTGTGATCTGTCACTTTCCCTATTAGGCTCTCTGTTGTGCAGTCCTCTTCCTCCCGATCTCTGCCTCGTCCGGATTGTCCAGGGCAACTGAGCCAAAGTCTCCATCAGCCATCTGCTTACTGTGCCTGCCACCGCCAGCATTTGGACCACAGGGGATCCAGGTACTTTCTCTTACTTTCATTTGGGATTGTGATCTATGATGTTGATTCTCATCAGAAATAATTAATTTTACAACTTTATGTTTTTGAAAAAATGTTTACTTTTTCTTCCAAATGATTTCTCCTTATTGAACTTTATTAATATAATCTTTGTGGATAGGGTTGAAAACATTTTTATGGACTTTGTGGCACTTAAATATCTTTTTTATAGTTGTTTGTAACACATCCACTATTCTTTAATGCAAATATCTACAAGTGATGATGAGCTGAGCTGCTGAAGTTCAAACTGGCAATCAGCATTAGGAAGAAAGATGATTTAAGTGACTTTGAGTGTGACATTTTTGTCAATGTTATACAGGTTGGTCAAAGTATTTAAGAAACTGCTGATCTACTAAGATCTGTCCACACGACGATCTCTAAGGGTTACAGAGAATGGTCTGAAAAAGAGAAAATATCTAGTGAGCGGCAGTTCTCTGGGCAAAAATACTTTGCTGATGACAGAGTTCAGAGGAAAATGCCTAGACAGCTTTGAGCTAGGCAACAGTAACTCAAATAACCACTAATCACAACCAAGGCATGCAGAAGAGCATCTCTGAAAGTAAAACATGTTGAACTTTGAAGCAGATGGACTATAGCAGCAGAAGACCACAACGGGTCCCACTCCTGCCGGGTAAGGACAGAAACCTGTCACTACAATTCACAAGGGCTCACCAAAACTGGACAACAGAAGACTAGAAAAACATCTGATCCAATGAGTTTCAATTTCTGCTCCAATATTTAGATGGTAGGGTAGGAATTTAGCGAGAGTGCAGTTTAGAGGTGTTTCTATCTATCAAGGACAGGAAACCATTGCGGTATCAAGCTCCTTCAGCAGGTCCCAGATCCTGGATCTGAAAGACCACTGTAGACGCTGTTTTCTGACTTAATGCTGACAGATAACAGAAATGTCTGAACAATGGCAAAAGGCTTTATCTTGCAAATACTAGGGAAAAAAAAAACCAATTTGAGATCAAATGTTGAGGAATTTTAATCTAAAAAACAAAACTAAGAAACAGAAGTTTAAGAGGTTTTATATTTGAGAATAGAGACCGGGAATAAAATAAAAGTTCTGTTAGAAACTCTCCCATATAAGCAGACACAAGAAGGTAAAGACTGCTGCCAAAAAGCTGGCACCAGTACAGCACAAAAAACACTGGCGCTTAAAGTTGGAACTACTGGTACCACTGGCTGTGAAAGGAGCTACAGTAAGAAATTCAAACATGATTCAAAGAAAAAAAAAAGACCCAGATTCTCTTCCCATGTAAACTACCCCAACCCCCCACTTTGTAAATTTCAGTTCTCAGATCTGTTGAAATATAGGCTGGTTCTCAGTGGGAACCAAGACAGAACTGCCTGTGCAATTCTAGCAGATGCGGAAACATAAAAATAAAATAAAAAAGGGGGTATGAAGTTGTCACAGTAAAATAAAAAACACACTGTTTTGTCATATCCTTTATGAATAAGTTATCTTAATCCATGTAATATCTTATTTTATACTGAAAATGGGGAAAATCTGACAGGAGTTGCCAAAATAATAGCTTTATGAGCTACACTTGTATTTCGAAATATGTCACATCATGGACCATTCATGTGCAACAAGAAATTTTCATGCACATGCTTTGACAGAACAAATTAGAAGTTTCATAAGAAACTTTGAAATGGAGGTTTTCCTAAAGATTTTTTGAGTCTTAATGATATTGTGATGTAGAATAAATAAGTATTTAAAACCACAGACTGCATCTGCCAATTTTCCAAGTCAAAAAATCTTGTGGTGCTATTGCTGAATTTGTTCCATTCTACGTCTCCTCCGGGAGGGTGGTTTATTAATTTTATCTTAGTTATAAAAGGGAAGTATTCATACCTGTTTAACCAACCAAAAAATGACAGTTGAAGACATCCACATTCAATTGCCTGGGTCAAAAAAATGCTTTGTCAGATGTATACAAAAGTAAATGTATCCAGTTTCCTACAGACAAAATACATCAGACTAGTTTTCTTGTCTTATCAGAAAACAATGCTTTTGCTCATCTGGGGCACATTATGTATGATTCAACAGTGTTTTTGAGCATGTTTGACATTTCCATTTTCAAACATGAGTCATCAGTCTCACCTGAATGGTTGTGTGATCATGGTAGTTTCTTCTTTCCTATTTACCAACACAGATGGCTTCCATAACCTTCCTTTTATCCCACGTAACAGCAACAGAGATACATAAACTTTACTGTATATTTTTGTAGGTAACATCTTTATAGTTTTTTTTTCTGATGTTTTCCTGTAAGGTGTGTGTATTGCTCTTCCAACAACACATCAAACACATCTGTGAGAATCGACAGGGCCACATTTGTTTACACCACCGACGGAAAAAATTCACAGTAACACAAACGTCTCTGGTGGCTTCTGACAGCTCTGAATATCAAAGTTCATCCCAGATCACTTATATCTGCAGTGTGTGAGTGGCGTTGCTATTAAGCAAATGTATCATTTCATATGAAGTTATTTTCCAACCTAGATAGTCTGCATCTGTTTCCCCAGAAACTGTAACATATTTTTCTGCATTTCAATATCAGAATACAAGCCATTAGACAGGGGCAATTGAGTTGAATTGTCAAATTTAGGAAGATCTATTGCGTTGATGGAGACAGATACGTGGTGCTATTCCCGACAGACGTAAATAAAGATGTAATCCGTGTCCAGCTTACTCCTATAGCTTGATGGTGTTGCTTTTTGCAAGGTATTTTTATAGTCTTCGCAAAAAAAAAAATGCTGGGATGGAAAAAATATTGCCTGATAGCTTCCCCTAAAATCACTAACAGCCAGCATAACATGCAAGGAATGTTGTCACATGACCATATTTGCATTGCCAGATAGGCAAACGATGCAGAATACACTTGGGGAAGCCTCTAGATATGCAGTATAATATGCATCATTGTCACAGCAGAGATCACATGCAATCAGTGTTGCTGCATTATTAGAGAACTGCTGTCTTTTGTGACAACCTCACCCGTGCAATTCAGTTTGATTACGTTCTATTCACTGAGAGAAAACATTCAGACTGTAATCATGCACATTCAAACCTCATAGTGAAATGCATCTATTATGATAAAATTGAGGAAGATGATGAGTTTAAACTATGAGCAACGGTTGATTGAGGCTTTGATTATTAAGTCTAATTAGATCATCAAATTTCCATGTCATGCAGAAAAAAAACATTACTTGTGGATGTCTCTGCAGCTTGCAAATGATTTAATACTTCAGAGTTACAAACCCCTCTTCAGGCAGCCTGATGTGATTTGCACCAAGCGTCTACTGTGTCAAACATATTTCTTTATAAAAAGCTGCCTGTCCCACACCTTTCCCAGGGCTGTGCAGTCTGTCACCCAAACAGAGCGTGTCCATCTGTCCCTTCCCATTTATGGTATGTTGTTCTCACCACTGCTGAGCCCCGTCAATATAACGCAGGGATGGTTGACAGCTGTTTGTTGATTCAATGCCACGGCTTATTTCCTCTGTCGGTTTGTTTCGATGTCAGCATTCAGCGGCATCACTGCATGAGTCAACGTGCTTTCAGTTTCAAGGCCCACTCCCGACATTAGGACATACATACTGCAAAGTTAGTCTTTTTCTGCCACAGCTGAACAATTTCAGTAGGTCATCACAGCAATCGAATCCTCTTTCTCGCAAGAGCAAGTATGGGCTCGTCATTTGATCATGACTCATGGAACTGTGTGTAGATGACTTGCTAAGTTTAGTGACATGTAGGTGGGCACGCCTATTTCCAAGTTGTGTTTTAGATTAATTACAAAGGTAGAATACTGACGAATTACTTAGCATTTTAGGTGCAAACCGAATTGCTCGCCTTTCTTACTTAAAACCTTGCCAACCAATGCCCCTCGTGCACACTATTTTGGTTATATATTTAGAGGTTTTAATTTTATAAGTCATCACTGACATCAAGGTCGAACAAAACTCTAAGACACTCTATAAACATTTAAAAAGGTAGAGCCCCCAAGGTAAGTTTTAAAATTTAATGTTCCTAGATTTTTTTATGGCAGTGTTTGTAGAAAAGGTCTCTAGTACACATGGTATCCACTTTATTAAGAACACATTCTCAGAAACACAAACAGCTTGTTCCTCCAGACAGTGAGTCATGATGTACATTAATAATGCATGAGTGTGAAGCATGCAAACAGAGTTGAAAGGTTCAGTTACTGTTTGACTAAACCGTAGAAAGGGCAGGATATGATCTAAGAAACTCTGAATGCGGTGTGATGTTTGATCCCACGTGTGCTAATTCCAGCATAAACACCTTCACCATTCAGGGGAGTTTACTCACTACGGTAGCGTTAGTTTAACCGGCACGGTGCCGTGAGCAAAACCTATGAGCAAACAGAAAGTCTCCAGTCAGTGACAGGTTTGTGGAGAAAGACGCCCCGTTGCCAGGCGAGGTCACAGAAGAATGACAAGATTTGTTCAAGCACGCAGATGGCCCACAAAAAACGATTCAGTACCAGGGTGATGTGCAGGAGGGCATCTTAAATCAGACAACTAGACAAATCTTAATGGAGGGACTACAGCAGCAAAACATGATGCTAGGTTCCACTCTGTCGACTCAAAACAAATGAGGAGAAGCCATAGCGGGGATGTCATCACCACTGCACAGTGGGACGCTCTGCCACAAGGATAACGGTTTGTGTTGAGACATGGTCACGGCAGGGTAACAATTTAGCATAAACTACATGAAACCATGGGTCCATCCTTGTATGGAGGCTGTGCAGGCTGCTTGTCGATGCTTTCATGGCGCACTGTCTCTTTGGTGCCAGCTGAGCAACATTTTAATGACACAGCGTGCCTAAACATTTCTGACAAAATTCATTTCATTTTCTTTTGCACAGCTCACACTTGTTTTTTTTTTTTTTCGTTGTTTTTTAAAAGGAATGCTTCCAGCAAGATGACGAGTCATATCGTTTTAAAACATTTCTCGAAATGTCAGAGATGCCAGTTTGGTTTCCAGATCTCAACCCAATAAGCCACATTTGTTTCGTGGTGTTAAAATTTGCTGTAGTCCCATTACAGATCTACTATTTAATCCTGCCTTAAAAATAGTCCATTTTCTACAACATAAACGGCACATTTTGCATTTACCACAGGATTAACTGTTTTTCAGACATTAATAGCAATGCTATGAAACCAATTTATGATGTGCTGCAAGCCCATTAACTGGCCATTACTGAAGTGGCTGCGAGGAAAAAAAAGGAAAAAAAAAGCTTTTGCTGGCCAGTTTGTTTTGGTGTTCATCAACAAGCTGCTTGTTTGGTGAGTATTTGCAAATTGTAAAACTGCCTTATGCTCACACACACACTTCTGTTCAACATTTTTTTCCTGTTGCAATCTGCAATCACAGAGCGTTTTATCACATTTGACTTTCAGGGTTCATAAAAAAAGAAAAAAAAGATTTCAAAACCAGTATGGGGTATACTTTAATATCTATCAGTTATTCACAGCTCCCAGAAGGCAACACTGTGAATGTGATAATGAAAGCTATGACAGGTAGACACTTATTGTTACAGGAAATTTAGAAAGCCACATAACTGGCATTTCTTCATCATATGATACTGCCATTGGTCTTTATTAAGTCTTCTTTTTTAACAGATTTTCTGAATAGGCAAAAATAAATCAGTCCCTATATTGCAGGGGAAAAAAACCTGGGAAACAAGATGAATCTTTTGAAGGTTCCCTTGCATTTTGACAAAGGCCTGCAAAAATTAAAGTGAACAAGACTTGTCATCCCCAATAAGCACAGCTAGTTCATCTTATACCTTGATGCCTCATGTGAGAAAAAGAGTGGAGCCACTCCCTGACGAGGTGCTGATCAGAGTCATTCTGACAGGCATCTTGTGCATTCATAGGTGCATTCAATTTACCATGTAGTTCCAAACTAAAACCGGTTGCACCTTTGTTATTGCTAGGCTGTTAGTGCTGTCTGTCATTTCTCTTATGTCATCACACGGATGAAGAAATCACTTGCAACAAAAACAACAAACCCTTACACTCCAAATGCCTTCGGCTAAATAGTTAAAGAGAAAAGATATTAAGACTCGTTCGGGTTCTTTTTGGTTTTATATTGTTGTACACCATTAAAATTTGTTTATTTTGGTTTAGTCAGTCAGGTTGGAACTAACTCTTAGTCTTGGAAATGCCTGTTTTAAACTCCTAACTAGTAAAGTATTCCAGTATTTGAGTGACTGAAAGAGCAACAACATGGAGCAACAACCTACCATACTCAAGGAAGGATTTCCTATTATATTCTTCACATCCGATACAATACTGTTCATCCTGTTCTGGTCTCATGCCCTCCTGCAAAGAGCTCAGCCGGGGTCTGCCTAAGCCTTGGCTGTATTGTCTATAAACTTTAGATTTTGATGACTCTACATCAAAACTTTTTGCCTTTTTTTCATCTCGTTTATGCATAGAGAGCTTCTGGCTGACTTATATTGATTTCCTATTTTTCTATACAGTGAAACACTTTTTTTCAACCTATGACAAATCTGGTTGAATTTCTTTAGGGTTTGGCCACATTTTTTTATTTAAATACAATATTATAACTAGCTTTTATTCAGGATTTTAAAAATTTAGGGAAGAATGAATGGGTGGGATTAAAATGGAGTGTATTTCAATGTATAGTCAGACTATGGTGTTGTTGGATGAGATGTCTAACCATTATTGGAGGGTTGTTTCCCCTTCTTTCTTTTCACTTCACATCCACTCTCAAATTTTGTCTTCAATGAGTTACATAATGCATACACATTTTGTAGGTGTGCACATTACATAACTAAAACTAGGGGGGAATTCTAAAACTCTTCCTCTTTCCAGTGTTTCAAATCATCCAACAGAAAGGTCAATTACACAGAATGAAAACTTCTTAAGTCAAGCCAAGAAGATTGCTTTGATTTCACTGCTCTCACAAGCCGAGTTGGATCTTCTGGATACACCATCACTGTTGCACCAACTGATCCACCAGCTATGTGTTAAAACATTTTCAAGCTCAAACTCTTTTCATCCCAAAGTAGTGCAGAGAGTAAGCTGTGACTGGGTATATTATATATATAATTACTGGATATATACTAAAGCTGTCTTTGAAGATTCAACACTGTCCATTATTTTACGGAATGCCCGAGCCAAAAAGGATGGCAAGAGAGCAGTTTGTTAAGGCTTAGGGTTGGATAGTAGCGCTGACACTGTCTGGGTTATACTTTGTTTTGCACTGCAACTGTAGCAGTGCTCTTAGTCTAGTCAACACAATTGTTAAAGCTTGGGAAAGGAAAACAGGGATGCAGCAACATCATAGACCCTCAAAAATTTTTGAATACACCATTTTTGTTTTGTTATCAATACAATCATACAATATCCGGTTTTCTAGCAGAGGCCTGAGAGCTTGAGTGTCCTACACAGAATCTTTGCTGTTCTTAGAACTGTACTCTTCTGAACAGAGATCTTGGATGTCATTTCTGGGATCTGTTGGAGCCAATCACCAGTTTTGGGGTTACTGCCCCGAGTGTGCTGATTGCTGTGGGAACAACTGTTGCCTACATCCTTCACATTTTCTCTAGCTCCTCCCTCAGTCCTTGGTATTTTCTGGAGCTTCTCGTGATCCCTCTTTCTGACGTGATCTTTCTGATCTATAATTATGGCCTTCTTCCTCTGCTATTCTACCACTATTGTCTGCTTAGCCATCACAGGTTTGTCCATCTGTATCTGGAAGTCCCAAATGATCTCAGCTCGGTCATTCTCAACTATCCTAGGGGGCATATCCCACTTCAACCTCAGGACTTCCACTCAGAACAAATATTCCTGCATACTATGAGAGCCACTTGGTTATGCTGTTCCATGTATATCTATATATATGTATATATGTGCTGGATTGTCTCAGGGGCATCTTTACATAGCCTGCACCTGGATTCTTGTCTGGTGTGGTAGACCTCAGCCTCTAGCGATCTTGTACTCAGAGCTTGTTCTTGTGCTGCCATAATTAGTGTAATCTGTGCTGTCTTTCAGACCAGCTTTCTTTGTCGATATCAGCTACTTCTACTATCTGCTGATGGTACATGCTGTGCAGGGGCCTGTCCTTCCAAGATGGTTCCTTTTCTTCCTCCACCTTCTTTTTTGGGTTTTTGCTGCCCAAGGTATTCACTAAGCATTAAGCTCATGGATCTGTGTTGATTCATCATGGATAGTGGTTCTGACACTCACTAGTCCTCACCCCACTTTCTTCCACTTAGGTACAGTCTCAGTGTGCTAGACTTGGGGTGAAATCTCCATGCATGGTAAGGAACTTTCTTGTCTTGTTGTCAGTAGCTTCTATCTCCTCCTTAGGACAGTTTAGTATCCCATCAGGGTATCAGTGGCTGTCAGGGCGTAGGTGGAAATTACCTAGATTTTGTTCTTCTCCTTCAGATGACTCCTCAGGACTTGCCTTACTCTCTGCATGTATTTTCCTAGCAACCTCTTTGTAATCAAACGTACTTGTAGCTATCCTCGATTTCTGCAATGTTGCCTTTTGATAGTCTGAGGTAAGCTTGGGTTACATGGGGAGATCCAACCTTGGGCCCTGGACGGGATTCAAATCCCCAATCTATTGTTCCAAAGAATGTTACCAATGTTACAAATTATGACATATTTATATATTACAATAAAAGACTGAATATACTGAATGAAAATTGAAAATATATAAAATGAACCTCAAATATATAAAATGAACATTGAATATCTAGAATGAACCTAGAATATATTGAATGAAAGTCCGAATATAGTGAATGAAAACCGACATTACAGAGGCTCTAGCTCCATCTTGTGTTTTAGATGTGTTATATTATTGCATGTGATCTTTGTGATGTGTGATAGCTATGGGCTCAAAATGTGGTCAAAAATAATTTGGACTTGTAAGTCAGACTGCATAGTTGTGAACTGAGTTTTGTAACCTTGTAAATCAGAATATCTGAAAATTTTTTGTTTGTGCATCCATAGATGAGAATTTGTGTGTGTGTAAAAAAGATATGTGTTAGTAAAAAATATTTCCACAAGTTACTGGGTTTTTTTTGTTAAGGTCTGGCTACAGATACAAAGCAAAAAACTAAGTGTAAAACTTTGCCCTCAAGTTCCCTCGGTTGCGTGTGAGTTTCAACTTGCAAGTATGAATTTTGACCAGATTTTTCTTCCTTTCAGCTGATTGGTCAATGTCATGCAAATCACAAATTAAATAATCCAATCAGAGAACAGATGGGTTCGTCTGTCGGAGTGGCGCTTTACTGAGCTTCAGGTCCTGGAAGGGTAAAGGCCCTTTCACACGTAGTTTTTTGCTACATGTGAATTTGTAACCTGTATTTGTAAAAATTTGTAACTTGTGTAAATATTTTTTACAAACAAATCTTTTTTGCGCACACACAAATTCTCATCTATGGATGCACAAACATAAAATTTTCGCATATTTTGGTTTGCAAGGCTAGCAAACTCAGTTCACATCTACATAGTCTGATTTACAAGTACCAAATATTTATGAACACAATTTGAGCCCATAGATAGCATGTGATGTGTGATGTTGAAATAAAGCCAGTTTATTACAGTATCTTTTAAAACATGCAAAAAGAAGAACTATGTAAGGCTAGGCCCTCCCAATATTTCCAGTGACTTTAGCACTGCTAAAGGACAGCTAAAGGTTCTGACTGATTTACTGACTAAATTTAATCACAAGTGGTGCAATACTGAACCCTCCCCAAAAAGTGGATTCTGTTCATCTGGACGTAGCGTTTTCAGTGGGAGAAACGTTTCCTCACTCATCCAAGTGACTTCTTCAGTCTCAGC
>VUQG01015075.1:0-16428 GCA_015106755.1 Etia nguti
GGAAAAACTCAGGGAACGTGCCAGCTTCAGTGCATAAAGAGGGAAACACATCATCATGTAGCAATTTCAAATATCCAGTGGCCTTGAGGTTTCCATTGATGAAGAATGGACCCACTATCGTTGTACCCCATATACCACACCAAACCATCACTTTTGTTGTTCCAACAGTCTTGGAGGGGTCCATCCAATGTGGGTTAGTGTCAGACCAATAGCGGTGGTTTTGTTTGTTAACTTCACCATTCACATAAAAGTTTGCCTCATCACTGAACAAAATCTTCTGCGTGAACTGAGGGTTCTGTTCCAATTTTTGTTTTGCCCATTCTGCAAATTCTGTGCGCCGATCTGGATCATCCTCGTTGAGATGCTGCAGTAGCTGGAGTTTGTAAGGGTGCCATTTTTTATAGTCATTACACACAAACACTTTTGAAAAGCACTCTTGCATAGAGAGGTTTTTAAATGCATAATTGTATGCATTTAGTGTGTTAATTTGAGCAATTTGTGGATGTTTGCATCATAGATTTGTTAAGCCACTGAGATCTAAGGCACTGTAGGAGGATGCAACGCAAAACCTTACATACAAGCCTGCTGTAGAAAATGTTCTTTGTTCCTTGACTGCAGAAACTTGGGAAAACAATTTAATAAAAACTAATTTTAAAAATTGCACACTCTGGCTGCTTAGGTTTTGATTTATGGTTGGGATTAAGGTTGGGGTCTTCACCTACAACTTAGACCTCAGAGGATTAATTAACAGTGCGGTTTTAACTGAGGCAGTTGTCTTTGATAACTCTTATTGGATGAGTAAGAGTCCAACTTAAATGTGCTTGGGGGCATCACTTCAAGCTGGAAAGGGCAGAGTATGGATAGCCATAGCCACAAATAAGCAGATATGCAAAGTGACAATCACAGTGAGGGGAACTGCAATCATAACAAAATAGGTGAGATCAGTTTTAACAATCTGATATCAACAATCTGTGTATGATACTTTAAAGTGAAGAAGAAGTACAGCAGACAACAATGTCAACTAGCACAAGTTACTTACTTCATGCAGCATTTGTTATGCCAGCCTGTGTGGATTCACCTGTTCCCGTTATGTGGAACTATATGGGAATTATATGTCTAAATGTATTATTTTTATTTTTAGTTATGCTTTCATCTAGAGCTTTTATTTTCTGTCGAGTCTTTCAGACCTTACTGAGGTGTGGGATGCAGGTTGAGGACTTCATGTTAATGTCACACCAGTGGTCCCTTCGGTAGTTGTGACCATGACCCTGTAGATGACAGGAACTGTGATGAGCTGTGTGTGGTGTGAAGTAAGTCAGAACTGTTTCAGAGTTTTTGATGAGACAGCCAGCACAGCAGGAAAACATGAAGAAGTTGCGGTTACTACTGTACAGTATTTCTATATATATGGCTTCTGCAACACACCAGGCTCTTACAGTCAATATCTATGATATGCCAGCTGAAGTATGCAGACATTTTTCAACATTCTTCTAAAATAACTATACCAAACAGCTAATGGTCTGATTTATGAAGTTTATTAAGAAAAATAAAAAAGAGTTTTTGGATTTTCAGTTTCTGCCATCTATGTATGTTTCATGTTATGACTTATAGTTTCTATTCAGACCTTATAAGATGTAAACATAAAATGTAAAATATAAAATGTAAACATTTGTCAGATATATTGCAGTATTCCAGATATTTATGCCTGTGTACCATTTCTTTCACATTCTCTGTCCTAAATATAAAATATGTTCTATCCTTGGTTGTTTTATGCAGGACATCCCTAAACATATATTTTGCATGGTTGACATCCAGCCCACAGGTATATGAAGCAAGGACCCGTCGTGCTGCACTAGATTACGATCACTGCAACCAAAGACCAGCAGCAGTTTCTTATGAGGATGTTCTAGAGGATGTTCCTCTGTCTAGCACGCAGTGCAATCATGTGAACCTGCCACCATGCTGCAGTCACCTTCTTCATTTAACCTTTCTTTTACCTTTTTATATTACACAACTTTAGTAATGTTGCTATTTAAAGTTTTTATTGGGGTTGAGAAAATAGTAAAACAATGTATTAAAAAAGACATCTTGTAAATAAACACAAAGAAAACACACACATAATTAATGTAGCGGCTGCTTGAGGATTGTATTGGTCTCTCTCCTCCCTCAGCCTCCTCTGCCTTTATATAGCTCCTGACCCCAAGTTCAGATTCAGAGTATGATATGCGCCGCGTTCCTGGAATTGATTTGATGTGTATACACTCAAAGGGTTATGTCAAATGGACTACTGAGTCATGTCAGACTGGTACTGGAGATGGTGACATTTTTTTATTTACCATAAAGTCACTTGAATGAGTATCTGCAATGAACTCATTAGTTTTTTTTCCCCCATCCTAGCTCACTTTCTATTTTCATATTCACTTCTGCTCCCCCATGAACAAAACATGCCAGCCCCAGCTGCAGTAACATATTTGCATGAAATAATATTCAAAATAAATTATTACTCCCTATAAACAGAGAAACTTACATTAGCTCCTCAGTAAAATATTCCTTTTTTTTTTTTGTTGTTGTTGTTTGTTGCTTAGAGTTTTGTATTGTTGACTGATGCTGGCAGGTGCTGATGAAAATGCAAAGTGTGACTTGGGCTTGGTCTCTGTATTACACTTCAAAAATGCTAAGGGGGCTAAATTATTATTTATCACTTTAAATCTAAAAAAATCAGCTGTTTAAAGCTGGGAAAAGTCAAGATGGGCATGGCAGTCAGGTGACTGAGCATAAAAGGAAAGTCTTATTGCATGTTGTTTGACTGATGGGTTGTATAACACGGCAAGAGTACACCTTTAAAAACAAAAGTATTCTGCAAAAAATACAACAAAGTTGCTGTGCGTTAATCGATGTATTTTAATTGTTGTCACTTACCAAAAAATCTAAGCAATTTTTCTAGAAATTTCATGAAATTTCTTCTATATTATCGTCCCCTGACTATTTGAACCCAAGCTGTAATATCTACCATAACAGAATTCTGAAGGCAGCATATTCACCTACAATCTAAACATGAAAAAGAAATGGTCAGTGAAGACTTTACTCTCCCTTGCAGTTTAACTCAGCTTCTTTTCAAACTAACTTATAGCTCTTATCTGCTTTATGCCACATTCCATCCCTCTTATTTCTTCCCATATCCCTCTTCTCTTCTCTGCTGATCCAGCATCTGAGCTCCTCCTTCTGTCTGTTCACTCCAGTCCCTCCATACCTTGTCCCTCCATCCATGCTAGCTCCTCTGACACCCAACATTACTCTAGCAGCAATGGGCACTGCTCCTGGACTTCTTCCCAGCGTACAACATCCTCCAAGGGGAGAGTCTATGTGTCACAGCAGATTAATGCCTTGCCCACTGACTGATCAACTCCTGCTGGTCTGGAACCTGAGTGTACTCTGGCATGGCCCAGATAGGGAGGTGATGCTATCCCGACTCATTGCCACTGAGGTGGTCTGGCCTGGGAAACTGTGATCCATACATTTAATCTTCCCGACAGCGTCACGAAGAAGTGGTCGGATGCTGTTGTGCAAAAGGCTTTGGCAGGTCTGCAAACACTGGAGAGTTGTGAGTAGGAGGTAATCAAGCTAAGTGGCTGTTTATGAAGAAAGAAAATGGTGAGGTCACTACTTGTGTAATTTAACTGCAAATGCAACATAAACGGTGTTCTTGTGTATGTGCAGAAACATAGAAATATATGGTGACTTTAAGCTGTGCCCTATTTTTATGTGCAAGTCTGTCTAACAATATGAGGAGTATGCTTGTCTATTCAAAGCTGTTCATTTTTTACAAAGAAGAAAAGGAATGGGGGGGGGCACTGGGACGGAGATGTATGTTTCACCAATCATTAACTCATTAACTATATGGCATTATCCACCTGTCTCTTCCATTCAGTGTGTGGATATTGCAGTTTTTTTCTTTCTTTTTTTAAATACAAAAAATGAAGACCATGTTAAAATCAGTTCTGAAATTACCACCTCAGCAGTACCTGTCTCCTCATGCCTCTTATTAACTGTAAAGGGAAGTGACATGGAAAACATGAAAATTCTCATCTCTAAAAAGCTACTGCAATAATAAAATAATAGGGGGTCATCTATAATCGTCCCTCACCTCAAGATGATGATGTCTTTTCAAACTCAATTACACATTAGCAGGACAATTTCTTCCTTTATCTATCACACTTCATCAACTAGGTCTCGGCTGCATAATGTATCCTCCTCATTAGCAGTCACTCCATCACTCACTAATAATGGCCTATCAACACTGTCTCAATGACCAAAGTTACAGCACGACAGAATGAAACATTAAGTTATAACGTTAACCCAGGGTCGTGTTTTAACATTGTGGAATTAGATCTGATTTAGCTGAATATGCCCATGAATCAAATATGAAGGGGAATTTTAAACAGTCAAATTTGATTAGTAGAATAAAATTAAAAGAACGAAATCACGAGTACAGAGCGATTAAAAGTCACACAAACCCAGCACTCGAATATAACTAAAAAACTAAACCGTTCGTTTCTCAGCAGAGGAAAAAACACTCAAACGAATCATTTAAGAGCGGTTTAACATAGAGACAGAGTGTGGTGAGGAGGAAAAAGGAAATAAGCAGGACCTGAGGCAGGCACCTTGGTTTATGTGGCCCACCATTACCATAAATGGATGCTGACTGCCTGCAGTCACGACCAATACACTATCTATAAGGGTTCATTTCTCTCAAATTTACTTTGCAGCTGGTGTGACGGATGGTCGCTAGTCTTAGCAGCCTAAATCAGTTCACTTTCACATAGCTCTTCAGGCATGTCCGCACAGCCAGAGGTGCATGCAATGAGTGTCACATCTCCACCCCCTCTTGTCCACTCCTATTACCTACACAGATGCCATGGCAAATGGCTGGCTTGAGGTTACGGACAAGGGGTCTGTTGTTTTATATTCATGTCAGGATAAGGGAGTATTGGGAGCATTCATTCAATAGAACTGTGTAAGAAACATTTCCTTAGGCTGCTGTAATGACGATTATAAAATGAGGTGGGAACTTATATCTGTCTCTCTTGCACTGTGAAACACACACATACACACTCGCATACACATAATAAATGTCTGCCAAGAAAGCACTTAAGCAAGACTGGCATGGTGAATTTTGATACTACTTGATTAGTACTTTGCATAAGTATTGCATTTTGCTCTTAAGGGCTACAACCAATGTCAAACAGACACTTGAGAATCAACAGCCATTACCGTGTCTCCTCACGTAAACCTAGTTTTCATCACACACCAATTTACCTCATGGGACCGTCTTGTTTTAGAGCAACTTAATCTATGCCCTGGATTAATTTTATGATGTACAGTAAAAATGTGACACCATCTTGTTGTGCATTTTCTTCGACTGAGTCATTATCTCTCTGACGAAGCACATATATTTTCTTGCAGAGTGGTCTGATGCTCGATAATGCAAATGAGTTTTTTAATCTAAGCCTCCCTTAAACTGGTAATTAAATGCATGATTTATAGTTGTATGAGAGGCAATAACACTTTGTATGCAAAATATAACCCAATTGCTTGGATGTGATGTGTTTCTTCAATATTTTATATCAAACTGATAATAGCTCAAGCTGGAGTGTGCCGTGGAATTAGCATTAGTTCTGCAGTACAGGGTAACAGTGTTTGTTGCTTGCATAGCTGACCAGAAAAAGCTAATTTTTTACCCGAAATGCACACAAGTACCCACTCCTACCTGTAACAGGCATTATCTACTATTCGAGGAGACCTTGTTCTCCATTATGAGGTCGAGGCCCAACACCTGCTTCTCCAGGTGTGCAAGAAGACCCTGATGATGGACTCGTAATGACTTGCCAGACGGAGAGGGCACTACATGCTGCTGCATACTTTACAACCACGTAAAGGCTGATTATTATCATCCATCTTGCTATATGTCAGGATTTAGAGAACTTTCGTCTAGGCTTTCTTTTTAGGAAAAACTGTTTTTGATGATGACTAAACATTATTAATGTATTTTAATTCCGTATAGCCAGAGCTCCAAGGAGGCGTTGACAAAGTCCCTGGGTTTTGGTCCCAGTGTTTTGAGTTTTGGTTAGTTTCTATATTTTTCTGCTTTTTCTATATATTTTGGTGGTTTAAAGTTTTGTTATTTAGTTCTGGTCTGGCTTTCTGCTTGTACTGAATTCCTGCCTTCCAGTCGGGCCCCCCTGTGTCTTCTGCCCTAGTCTCCCCTCTTTGTGCCCCTTGTAGAAATCAGTCTTGCCTCCAGGTTTGTTTACTTTTCTGTCTCTGCGTCAGTCTGCATTCTATCTCTGTGTCCTGTCTCCCCAGTTTGTCAGGTCTTAGTGTTTGATTACCCTTTCCCTGTGTTAAGATGTCTGGGCCCCATTGTCTGTGACTTGTTCCTGCTTTATTTTGGCAGTCCTTCATCTCATTCATGTTATGTTTTGCTTTGCTTCCTGTCTCTCATCAGTTAGATTCCTTTCAGCCGTCTCCCCCAGGTGTGTCTCTGCTCTGATTCCCTCTTGTGTATTTATTGTCTGAGTCTTCCTCTGGTCTTTGTCACCTTGTTGTTCTCTCCTCATGTATGTGCCCTGTTCCTTCAGTTACGTATCCAGTAAGTAACCAGTTTAGACTGAGTTTTCTGCTACTTTGTATTTTGTTTTTTGAGCTCGAGCAATAAAGCTGAGTTCAGTTTTTGTCTCCTTGCCTGCAATTGCGTTCCACACAAATCGACACATGACAGATATTGCATCCTAATAATACAAATGATTATTTTATATATTATTCAATAAAGCAGGAAAATATATTTTTTTAACCTATTCAAATGTTTGTAAACATGGTAACAGTAAGGATACTGTTTAGGATACAAGCAGTTGATGAAAACTTACCAGAGTATGGAAAAAGGTACGATTGGAAGTCAGGTTTGTGCAGGTGAAATCATACAGTCCTACAGGTTAGGACTTAACACCAACTGCTACAGATGGTCCAATTTTATATAATGTACTTTCAGTCCTTGTGCCCCAGTTTCTCAGGAATAGACCATGATGCTGAAAATGTCTTTGTAATAAAAGCAATAATTCCATTCCTGCTTACAGCTACCTACCCACTGATGTTTTCCATCAGTTTTTGTCAACTGTAGCAACAGTTGTGAACATAGTTTCCCCATTTCAACATCTGCTCAGTCTGCCCTTCAGTTCAGTCACTCTGATTCTGTTGCACACTCCCTGACCTTGATGTCCTCTATGTTCAACTTGTCAGTGAACAAAGTTTCCTCCAGGCTCGAGGCACCACTGCTTTTCAAAAAGTCTGCAGCTGTACTAATCCCAAGCAGAAAATCAATTCATGAATTAATTGTCAAGCATGTCTTGCAGATCAATCTTTTACTATAACCACAGCAAGGGGACACTATTCATATCAGCCAGCAGCAAAATGGGAATGATTTTAACTTGTCGCTCAGCTGTGGGCTGAATCTAATGTTCTAGTTGATACTGACATGATGCAAGATCTACATTCTCTTACATTTTTGGTTTGAAATATAAATCCTGCTAATTAAACATCTCTTTCCTTTGTAGATCAAATGTTAAACTACTTTCTCAGCTTCAAGTGTACAATACCTGATACTATTGTACTTTTACAAGGACAGTGAACAAAATAAAACAGATGAATAAAAGAGACACTGTGTATGAGTTTTTTTTCTCTTGCAATTTTCTCAATTAAGGTTATACACACACTACAATGGCTGGATGTAGCTTTGAAACCCGGTTTAAAGGGACAGTTTATCCAAAAAATTAATTTACATGTTGTTCCTCTGGCCTATAGTGTTATTAATCCATGTAGACTCTTTGTTGGTGGTGGAGTTGCCCAGTTTTTGTAAGGGAACTGAGTGACACTTGTGTCATAGTGCTCAACCCATAAAAATAATACATTTGAAAAGCAATGTCTCTTTCCAGAAATCATAACACAGTCTCTTAAAAATATGTACAACACTATAGTGAGTCATTTTACTTATTAACTATCTTCTAAATTACTCCTGCCTATCTCAGAACCGTCCAAAAGGAATATCCATCTATCTTAATTAAAGAGGCTTGTGCATGTAACATTGTGGCAGGATGTAAATATAAATGACATTCCCCGAGGCTCATTTGAAATGAGTGGGTTTGTAATGTAATTTAAGGTTCTAAAGCTTTAATTTTACACTCTTGCCATCATACCTGGAAGGTGGTTGAGGGCCGAGGGCATTTTTGTTTTTTTGTTTTTTCTAAATCGCTGAACTTACTGAGGCTGATGCTATTCTCGACATGGCCACATATATAATACTTGACATCATTTTCATTTTCCCAGCACTTTAGACTGCATATTTATAATTATAAAAAATTATGCTTGCCTCAGGAGTTGCTAAATTTAATAGTCTTGTTTTGCTATGTTGTCTGCAGTGGCTTCCTTACTGTGTACAATTAACTATGTTTTTAATGCAATGCAATGCAAGTGACCTTTGACATTTTAAAATTCGAAATGCTTCGAATGAAAAGAAAAAGTATGCTTTCTTTGAAGACATGCAATCTGATATGTATATAAAATACAGTTAAACATTTTATGTACTATTTCTTTTTTTTTAATGTACTTGGTAAAGCTCTCATTTCTTTAATGGCAGGTCTACACAACTGTGAAACATTTACATTCTTATCAGCCAACCCTCAATCGGTTGGCTTAAAAAAAGCCATTAACTTTGTCTGCCCTACTTCATAGTGATATAAAAGAGAACAAGACCATGGCATTTTAGATGCTTCTGGAGCAGTTGTTTTCCCTAATCTGTTTTCTCTGTCATGTTATGAAACAAGTTTTTCTCATCAAAATGCAGGTCATACGTTCAGCAAGCATTTAGCCCTGCTCGTGGGTACCACAGGGAAGCAGCATGAATTTTAGAGTCAAAAATAAATAAATAAATAACATCTCACAAGCTCCTTCTCTACATCTTTTATTCACACATGGTCAAAGTACAGCTTTACCGACATATTACCCTTCCTCTGCATTGACCTTCAACTGCCCTCTTTCTGACTTACCGTTCTCTCGTCTGAGTGACCCTCATGACTCCTTCGCACTGATCCTCTCTCCATTTGCACCGTGACCCTGTTCTCTTCTTCAGCTAATGCTCATCTCTGGTGACAGCATCCTATTGACATTAATGACACTACAGAATAGAAAGGCTAATTAAGACCAAATGTTCCCTGCCAACTCCTCATCACCATCTGCTAGGCAGCAGTCAGGTGACTACAAAAAAATGAAAGCGGAACAATCTGAACACATTGAGGAGAAACCATTAATTTTAATAATAATAATAATAATAATAATAAAAAGCATTTCTATTCAAAAGGCATAACTTATTTATTAATAAGTTTGTTACTCAGTTTGTGATAAAAGGAAATTACACTTGGATGCAGGTAAACATTGTTAATTCTCTGCTGTACACTTAATATGTCCAAAAAAGACAACTGCATGAAAAACCATGGCAAGCTGAGAAGAATCTAACGTTTCTGTCAAATATATAAACAAAGTGATGACAAACCTCTAAATATGGTGACTGGAGGGGATTTCAAACTCTCTTTATCTTTTCTTTCATTTTCTCTCTGTCTTTATCTCCACTGGAATTCTCCACTTTGATCTTTGAACCTGTAGAATTCACACGGAGAGGCACTCTTGACAGTTAAAGAAGAAGCAAGTGTTGTGAGAAGACAAAGTGAGGGGGTGAGTGAAGGATTAGATATGCAGAACATGGACGTCAAGGGCAGAGGAGGCAGATACAGCTGGAGGCAGCCTATCTGAATATGTAGCTTTGGAACTGCTAAACTAAACAACCATGTTCTAACTGATGAAAGGATAGAGTAAACACTTGTAAACGCATCAGAAACAATTCTCTTCCTCTCGTCCACAGTACAACATGATTTAGGAATCTATTTTAAAAAAGTTCAGAGTTAAAAGGTTAAAACTTTGTTAAACCAAACAAAAAAATTCATATCAAGTCTCATGCAAGGTATCATTCTTTGTGAATTACATTAATGACATTTCCCTGAGTTTCATATAGATGCTATCACAACCCTTTAGAGTTTAGTTTAGTCAGACTGTTGCAAAGTAAAACTCCCACTATATGCTTTTGTCAGATAAAATCTTCATTATTATTATTTTATCTTTGCAGTGCACCTATGTAGGGAATTTAAATTTAAGTAGCAGTCTTTGCAACTGTGAAGTTTTCATGTGTTTTAGTCTATTTTCTTTATGATGGTCTTTGTTTCCTATGTAGGATGTAACACATTTTTCATGGTTTTTTAATCAAGAAGAATTTACATTATATATAAGTTGCCACTAATAGCTGTGACACGTGCAATCATAAGGTTTTGGTCCGTTTTACCAGATTACAATTTGGCTGATGTCTCATCATTTTATCTTGTACAAAGTACAGCTATTGTTTTTGGATTACTCCATACAAGTCCTGTTATGTCTCCTTTTATTTTGAGAAATTGTTTGAGAAAGTCTTTCAAGGTGATGCTGCTTCAACTTGTTTGTCATTTGTCATTTGCAAATCTGACGAACGTATGGGGAATGAAGTGTTGGTGTAGCCATTAAACTCGTTTTAAGGGACTTTGATATGCAACACAGTTCAAGATGCTTCCACTAAATGTTCTCCATCAGTAGAAGTGTCCCTCAGTCTTTTTCTTGAGCAGATATTTGAAATGCACAAGCTTGTTAATGTCCAAAAAATGATTAGCTTGCCCCTATCTTGTTCCTCAACTTGATGCATTCCTTGGAAACTGCAGACTAATAGCTGTTGAAAGTGGCTCATTTGTACCTGGAAACTAAGCTGGAATGATCAGCAATGACTGCATGTAATTCAGGTCAGTCTGAAGGAGAAGTTGCTCTCTGTGCATATTTTGAATTCTGTGGTGACATTGCAGAACACACAGTATAATGTGTCAAAACAGGACTTACAACAAGTGATCTAAATATAGCCGTTGTCATTAAGGTTGTCTGGGCAAACCAAAGAAGATGACCATAAATCAAACTTAAAAGCAAGAACAGCCACATTTGAATCTGTTGTGAAAATGTCTTCTGCTGGAATTTCAAAAAAGCTCTAAAACTCTCCTGTATGTTGGCATTCAAAAATTCAACACTTTCATAGTGTAACGGACCATTAAGTATGTTGTTTAGATATTTTTATATTAGCTTGCTGAATTTCTTTCATTTTCCCACTAAACAAACACTATAAACCCAAAACCCATTAAAGAAACGCACATTTCTTTTGAAAGCTTGCATCCAAACAAGTACACGGATGTGTTTAAAAAGAGACGCTCATTCTTTTATGATTCTGCAATACTGGTAGCGAGTCAAGGATTTTCATTGCACATATACAACAGGAACTGACATGCCATCCAGATGCTCTGCCACCATTTTCAAGTTGAACCACAAATGATTGCCACAAATAAATTAACAGTTATCTAAAATGTAGTCTTACTCAGGAGAACCAGCTTTCAGTTACAGCATAATAAAGTCATTCTATATTAGAAAAGTTATTGCATCAAGCAGTATCATAGTGGAATATGCATGCGAGCATCTTCACCTAAATGATAATTCAATACAGATGCAGAAATGTGACAGACACATTTTATTTCAGTCACATTTTAACATTGTTTATCTTTATTTTCTTCCACCCTCCTTTATATAAAACCAAGCAAAGACTGTATTTTCACAGAACAGCATACATCTTTCAAGAAAAATCAAATTTAAATGACACATTTTGCCAGTTCACTTGGTTGCTTCTGGCAGCCACTGATGCATACAGTATAACCAGAAAATCCATTGAGCATGCTGTGCCAGAATATGCCGGCATGATCACCATTGAGAAGCATCATTGCTTGCCTATTCTGCCATGTCTTCACATTGTTTCTTATCCTTTCTTTCTTATTTGCAGCGGATTAAGTGGTGCCTTATACCCCATGCCAAGGCCTTTCTACAAACAAACCATTGACAAACAGAAAAAGCAATCAGGCAAATGCAGTTAGAATACAAAGGGAATGCATGTCTATAGACTGTGGAAAAGCATTTTAAGAATCACAGTGCTTGTGAGCATGATCCAGGACATGAATATTCATTCAGTTTTCCTACAGTGTTTGTTTTATTTGTTTTTCATATTATATTTTGCAGAGACAATGGAGAAACCCCATCCCTCACATTGTTATCAATAAGTTTTATAAATATATGTTCTAATCATTATTTATCCAAGATTTGATCAAATAAATGGGCCAAGGTAATGGACCATCAGCTTAATGAATGGATGTTTTTGTCCCCAATGAATGGAAGTTTTTTGGACAGAACTGTTGAACTCATACATGCTTGCTTCAGAACAGTCCTCTGAGGCCCCAAGAGCTACATTATTGTCTCTATTCCTTACCAGGTATTCAGTTTTACAGCACTGACAGTATTGTGAATGTTGCTGTAAACTGACACATGCACTTGCACATGAAAACACACAATCACATTTCATGTCCATACACAATCCATCTCCAAAGGGGTTTATGTATTGAGTTCTTTGTTGCACTGTCACTAGACAGTCAGACCTCACACCATCTAGACATAGAAGAGCTCAGCTTGGACTGTCCAATCTAAGTAGGCTCTCCAAGGTGTCTTGTTGAATTGTATTCATTCCCTTAGCTTGATAAATTCAACTTTTTATTTTTTAATGTTTTAAGCAACAGTTGTTTAACTGTCGTGTCACCTGCAGCCAAGTATATGATGCAGTGAACCAGGAGGGAATGAAAGGAGATCTGAAACAGAGCTTGGCCAACAGATCACAAAATATAACAAATATAACACTTACATGGAAATGTATATCCAATAGCCAGAGGGCAGCAGCAAGACCTTGGCAACACACTTGCTTTGAAGTTGTAGACAGTTACTGTCAGCTCAACAAAAATCTGGTATCTGTTGAACTGACAGTATGTGTCCTTGCTAAAGGCAAGGATACACCTTTGTGCAGATTGCTCAAAAACTCAGTGACTGTTTGAGGGTTTTACTGTCATATTTGGTTAAAATTAAACTACTTTCTAGTGTCTTGAGGTTTGCCATTAAGCACTGAAGCAGACTGGATGTAATCTACACACATTTCCATATTACAAGTGTCGAACAACTAAGCTTGTTTTCTAATTTGGTCAATAGTTTCCATTTGGTGACTGACCAAGCTTCTGTACAGGTACAAGCCTGCAGTAATGCAAATATCAATATAATGACACTTTTATTTATATGTCAGGTTTTTTGTGTTTATACTTGCATGATAAGGTTTTTGGTCCCAAATGTTCTGCTCCTGGATATTGAACAAAAGTGCAATAGCAGTCCAGACAGCTTTGACCATCTCATTTTACAAATGCAAGGACAGAAGAATTCTAAATTTTGACTTGTCTCAGGAACGCGATACACATGCTTCTGAAACCCCCTTGCCTTTTGCTTCCTTGATTGTGATTAGGTTTCTCCTTCTAGACACTTGGATACATTTAGCACTATATCTGTGTCAGCTAAGGTTAATACCTAATTCTTACCAAACACATCATCAATATTTTGCAGTTATTAGACTGTTCTTTTTTAGTAAAATAAATGCTTGTACACACAGAAGGATTAATACGTTTTCCATAATTTGAACAGTTGCGGTTAAACACTGATCAAACAGCATAGCTGGATTAAATAATTTGTGATGTTTTAAAGCGTAGGATTAATAAAACAGGTAGATGACCTTCTCTAGTTTTAATGCATTGCAAAGGCAACTTATAACTCATAGATTTTAGATTAATCCCATGAATCAGGATAATATGTTTTGAGCTTGATCAAAGCTCTTAAGACATTTCTTAAACTAAAAAAATCCACACACCATTCCCTGTGCATAATCAAAAGCACAATTTCTGTTCTAAGCAGAATTATTATGGGGGACTGTCAGTTTATTCAATCACATAAGCAATTTAAAAAGAGGCCTGCTATTTTCTGTTTTGCAGCATGATTGTGAAAGTTTCTCAAATATGATAGATGGCAATGCTGTAATCACTTCCATAACTAAACTATGTGGAAGACAGTTTTAGTAAAAAACACTATTTAATGTCAACTGTGTTCTGCTGAAATTTCAAAAATGTAGATCATGTTGACAACTAACACTGCACCCAGTTTGGGTTTAGACCTTGTTAAATTCATTTCACGTTAAAAAAGGAGGAAGGCCATACATACAGCTCAACAACAATAAGAACATCTTTTCTGAGAAGGAAGATAATAATCCCAATGAGGTTAAGCATATATAAACAGACAACTGGTATAAAAGTAAATAAAAACATAAATGATTTTTTTACATGAAATGTCAAATATTTTAATTTTATTGATTCATTCATTCACTGTATTTGTTAATAATTAAATGCTACAATTAGTGTCAGTTACAAATCTTTAACAAAAAAGATCCCAAATGTTGGCTTTGTCTTATGGTTTATGGCAACATCCTATGTTTCATGTCTTTTTTTCAAATGTTTGACTCACTTAACTGCTTTGATTAGTTTGTATCAGGAAAACACAGATTAGACATTTAGACAAAAAAAAAAAAAAACCACAGAAGGAAAAAGTCAACAACCTCAAAAAGTCACTTGATTTCCTTTCTTCGAATCTCTGCTGTCAAGTTGTAGGACAAAGAAATCCTAAATGTGGTCAAGAAAGTAAAGGTACTGCATCTTCAAAATACAGAAAAAGATGGAATAATAGCTTTGCAGGAAAGCCAAGTTGCAGAACTGGAATAACAGACCTCACTTATTGATATCATTGATACTGGGCTAACTGTTAAGCCTCAGTCATATGGTCAGGTGATCGCTGAAGACAATGAAGTTGGATGCTAGTTCCATCAAGCAACAGGTAACTAACTCCCTTGCTGCAGTCCAAAGGCATTCTGGTAGACTGTAACACCATCGAGGCATTCCATCCTCTTCCCAAAAATCAACTATGTGAGCAGCAAAAGCGTAATAGATTCAAAGCTTAAACTAATTCAGAGTTGTAAGTGAACACAAGCATGCACATATTATTTTTATTTACAGTACTCCATGACTCACTTTTTGTTTTTTACTTTTAAAAAAAATTTTGAGTAAGTGTGTCTCTTGATAGTTGTGGTAGATGAAAATCCAGTGTGTTCATATTGGACACTTCTGAAATGAAAAAAGGAAATGGCACATTTGCCAAAAACATGCATAAAACTGAAGCCTGGGTCGAATAGCTTTACAACTATTAAAGACTTTGTGAAAATATCAGGTGCACAGTACTCATTTTCAGTCTTTGTAGAAGCATTCCTCAGGGGACATACCCTCTGTTTTGCAAAAAAGAGACATTGGGGACAATTCACATGCCAGCATCGTCATGTATGCAGTCTCCACTGCCTATGCAGTGGGGATTTCTCTTGTCACCACTGGCATTATACATCAGAAGTCAGCTTATGTACTGCAGGTGGGCCATAATACTCAACAGATCTTCAGCGTCTTACACCAGGATTAGAAGTTGTTTTGATTAAGTGAGCTTTAGGTAACTCAAGGGATAATAGTCTGCAGATGCCCTTTGCTTACTTCTTAAGATTAGAAGTTGAGTGACTTGGGGAACATTAAACATTGCCATAGTTTGAAGGTCTCTTACATTCTGCACTGTGCTAAATCTTCTTTGCCATTTCTTACAGAACTTTGATTGCCACTGTTAGGTGTAAGTGTGTCATTATAGTACAGTTTATTGCACTGTTGGTTGCAGGGAAGTATTTGTGACAGAAACTAAAACCCTGTTTTGCTGTTTAAAGTAGAGAAAACTGTATATTTTCCACAAAACTTTTGCACAGATGATTTTTAATGGCGGGTTATCACATTGACAAGTATTTCAGGATTACTTAAACATCCTCGGCCTATGGGCCTGGGGCTCGGTCCACTCTGGCACAGCTGGCTGCCGGCGGAGCTCACGGGCACGTCACTGCAACCCCCTCTGGCTTCTGCTCCATGGCTGCTGGATGACCCCTCATCTGGGGCTCTCCTCAGCTCTTTTCGGGAGGGTGGCACGGTTGCCCCTCCGTTGGTCTTTCTTGGACTCTTGCGCTCTGGGGGTCTCTGGATGTCTGGAGCCTGGATCTCCTCCATACCTCCTTCATGCCCTGGGGGACGGGGCTATGGCTCCCCACACCCTCTAGCAGATCGTTACATGAAGGAACCTTTTGAATACAAGCGCGCTCATGCTGACAGGTGTACACACGTTTGCTCACAGACACAAACTACACCTTTCTTGGCTGCTACCTCAAAGCACACTGTGCGCTGTCGATCTTACGTGCTGCACAATAATATTCAATATGTAGTATTTACCGTT
>VUQG01015082.1:10018-33387 GCA_015106755.1 Etia nguti
AAATAATAGCCCCCCCCCCCCCCCCCCCCCCCTTTTCTTTCCCTTTTTTTTTTTTTTTTTTGCTCTTTTCTCTTTCCAGTTAAACGCATAAAGTGCCTAAAATACTCATTCTATTAATTAATGCACTCTGACCCATACTCGGGCGCTCTCTGATCTTTACTTTACTTCATCCACCCGTGCTCATTGCACAGTAGTCTGCTTGTACTTTTCCCCAGTCTACTGTATTATGTAGCTTACAGTCCTGGTCTGCCACCAACATGCTGTATTTGATCTCTGTCTGGGGTTGTTTTATAGATGCCTGTCTCTCTAGCCAATTAAAACTTGCCAGATGTTTGTCCCTAACTGTGGTCCACCATTGACTTTGAAGAAGTCTGTAGTGTATGTGCTGGGTAAACCAAAGCATTAGTCATAAAAGGGCATTTCTTAATAAATTCTCACTCCAGTTCTTTGAAAGGATAATGTTTAATGCAGATAACCATTCTTCATCAAGTGCGTTACAAGGATTTAAGACCCAAGAATGCAGTGAGCCACAAATTAAGATTCCTTGTTTTCTCTAAAAGCTGGCAGCTGTTTTATTTGTTTAACACATTGTCCTTTTTTATTCTTCCCAAACTCTGGCTGTAGTACCTGAGCACATTAACATACATCGCAGTCACAGAAGTCTTTGTGTATGTCCCATCTCACATTGCCAAGATACCCCCTGTTGACAGGTTTGATACTGCTGACCACTATCTAATCTATACGGCTGATAGGGAGGCGATTTGTGATAACACCCACACACACTTCTCTCTTTCTCAAACAGCCTTTGTGTATCAAGCAGTGTATCTAATCCTTTGGCTCATCTCCTCCTCCTGTCAGCCTCTTTTCCTCTCCCCACCCTTCACCTCTGAATTTACCTCACATTCCTTGCTCCACAGGCCCTAAATGCCCTCAGGGTTCACTTTCAGGATCAAAGATCAGATTACTTTCCTGTTTTTACATCTACAATGACACATTAAAATAAAATAATTTTCTCAACATTTCAAATGTAATCTCAGTCAGTGGCATGCCTGAAAACACAATATTTCTGCTGTGCATGTCTCCTGCACAGGTAGTCTAAATCTGCTTGCAGAAGCAACAAGGTTAGCAACATATTTGGTATTCATGTTAAATAAACAGCTGTTAGCCAATGCTGATAACTTTGTTTTCTTTCAGAGAAGGGTTAAGTGATTAGCGTGACAAACCAGGGAAGGACAAACGGTAACTGGTAAGACCGAGTCAGGCAGTGAACCGTTTCCAAACTATCAGACGGCAAGAGTGGTGTCAACAAAGGTTCTGCCTTTTCCAATGAAAATGTAGCGGGCATCATCTCGCTAAATATACTGATATATATTCCTACATTTTTCTGTGTTACTTGTCCATGTCTTCTTTGTTGCACAGTGTAATTGCCCTGAGGGACAGATGAGTAGGAGGAACTGTAAGAAACCAAAAGGAAAAAATAACAACCTTTCATCTGGTCATTAATCAAAACAGTCTCATTCTTGAAGTCATCTAGATCTGGAAAAGTACACTTAATATGTTGATAAATGAAGAGGGACAGGGGAAGCTCATTATGTTAGAACGGTTACCAACAGAAAAACCTCATTTTAGACCAGCTTCTTCTGTAAATAGATTTAGTCAACAAGTGAATGTTGTTGAGTCTTTATTCTGTTTGTCATCTGTCATTTCTTCTTTCATGGAAAAGAGGAGTTAGTGCTCAGCGAAACCACAGCAATTAATAAATGTGAAAAAGATATCGTATTATTAAAGGTAATGTCATTCATCTGGGTAAAATAACTCACTCAAGGGGCTCTCGTCTTTATTTCTACTTGCACAAAATGTTCTTTACCAGTGCTCCTATGATGATCAGATGAAGCAGCGCAGCACGTCACACTGATTTCATTTTACCTCGTACGTGCCTTTCATCTGCACGTCAAAATAATATCTGACATCTCCCACACACATCAATCACTTTTCACCAACAGTTGTTTTCTTTTGTTGAGGTTTTAGGAGCTTACAATTTCTTTTTCAAACTTTACCCAGTCAGACAACAGGGTGTGCACCATGCCTCATGTTTAAAGAATAAATACACCCTGAACAAGAACTCAGACATTACTCCTTTGATGCTGCTTTGACAGATGTGTTAAAATTGAAATGGAAAGAAAGACATTTCCCTGTGAATCTAACCAAATGTTGCAAGTTGCAGCAGAAATGCAGCATAAAATTTGGACACCAAGTATTGAAATGTCTTGCAAATCTGTTTGGCTGCTTTCTGATTTTATATCAGAAACCAAAAGCAAAACAAACCCTGCACAGTTAATATTGCTGCATCGGTCTGAGTTATCGATCAGAGTAGTTTGTAGTTTGGAAAAAAGCGAGTGGAAGACTTGAAACACCTACTTGCCTTCGTACCAGCATGAGAGCAAAGTTCAAAATGTGGTCTTAGAGATGCTCACAGTGTTGTCATTACAGGAACTATGTGTCTATGTGCCTCCCTCGGTGTTCACATATGTGTTCAGTTCAGTTTTATTTATGTTGTTTAACAGTCATCTCAACCATGACTGTGATCAGGTGACTATTGAGGTCAAAATGAAAGTTTGGCAACATGTGCGGTCGAGGAAATCATGGTCACATGGCTAATACCAAACCCTTGCAAGATGCACTTTAATTCTGAATGTTAGGGTATGATTGTGACTGTGCCGCAATGGGTCGATTGCATGCTGCTCATGGATGTGAAAAGCAAACGTTAATGCTGTCTTTAATGATGCACCAGTATTCATTCAAAGGTTTCACATAAGCCTAGAAATCTCTGGCACATTTCTGCAGAGTTCCTCACTCTTCTGACTCTTTGAGCATTCATATTATCAGCCTTCTCCTGAGGAGGAGCTGATTTCTCCTGATTTCATTTCTGTAGGTCTCTGTGTGGATTTGCTTTGTTGCACTTTGAAATTTAGATATGGAAGCCGGTCGTCCTGTGCAACTGACTGATAATGCACCGCACGCGTATCTCCATATGCACTGTGCATCTCAAGAAAATATTTTCTTTTATGTGAATTTATCCACTCTGATAAACATGAAAGATGTTCTTAGAGATGCTGCTGTTCTTCTCCGCCAACAATATCTCATATTGAGAAAGAAACTTTCTCTTTAAGCTGGTCGTTTTGTTGTTTTACTGTTCTTTGAAAGCTCTGTCCTGCTGTGAATATACCATCAAACAGTAGCAATGTGGATGCAATTATGACTCCTAGGTCAGTTTGTCTCTTTAAGGTTTAAGTGGGTTGGAGCGTTTCATGATTACAGACTTTGCTGTGTGTTTAAGGCCAGCACGTTTGTGATTCTGGGGTTGCCTCTGGTCTCATGTAAAAACTGAGCCAGAAGTTACAATGTGAACTCAGTGCAAGTGCCGCTTGAGCAATTATAGTGTTGTTTACCATAAAGTCGTCCAGTGTCTAGTATCTCCTCGCCACTGATCACAGCGTCCTGAAACTTTCCTTTCAACACTCCCAATAACAGTGTAACCATGTTTATCCAAAAAGCACACTTCTAAGTCACTTTCTGTTATTGTAGCACATTATGAACATACAGTGATGGACAAGGTTAAAATATTTTGCATTCTTTTGCACGATTGCTATAATACAACATCTAAATGGCTTTAAAGTGTAGTATCTATGCCTCCAATGTTTAATTTTCTCGACTTAAAAGGCTCATTACTGGCAAGCTTGAGTGATGGTAGAAAAATATGTCTCCAAACATAAACGTGTATTTTCAAACACTATACGTAGGATTTTGCAGCTTTAAACGGATGCATCACATCCCATCGGCCAGAGCTGATGTGTTTGTGCCATTACTCTGTTTTTCTTTCCTTCTTTTTCTTTTCATGTTTTTAATATTACTGGTCACCTTTGAACTTTGCCTCTGTGGCAAACACAAGGGTTTTCTTTTCATGTGCATTTCACATGTTTGTCATGTACAGATGACTCACGCCTTTACTTGGCAATGTTAGCTCAAGTCGAAAACCCACAAAGCACAGCATGAAACAGTGTGCTGCACACACACACAAAAAACCCCCAAAACATTACGACATTTACAAATTGGTCCTGTTACCTCTGCATAAAACAGAGACGACTGGGTATTTGATTTTTGGCATCCATCCTAATTGGCCCGATTTTGGTAGGTAACAAGATTTTAAGACTTAAAAAGCTCAATAAAGGTTTATCCCTCATGTTTTTTCTCTGTACTTTCTGTTTTTCCTCTTTTAACAGATTAGATGGTAGATGGTTTTACCATAAAATTTACAAATACAAAAAAAACAGAGCTTAACATTACAAAACCAGAGGAACAGGCCAGGCTTTTTACCACGTACATAAAAATATGAATATACACAAATACCCAAACCCACAAACACCTTTTCTGAAGCCATGTATTGATTTTTGTCTGATTCCACTTAAAGTGAACAAGTGTGGGTGAAGTTCTTGTTTTTTTAATGCGTATGAGAGAATAATAACCCTTATTGCAAGCACATGTGTAGCATGTCTTTAATTGTGCAAGTGTCCAGCCTGCACCAGTGTGTTGATAGGGGTGGCAGCAGTATCATCTGTCAGTACTCTGGGTGGCCTGGTGTTCCTGTTGGTAATTGGATCTTAAAGTTTAGGAGTGGTGATGACTGATAAACATTCTCACACACACACACACACACACACACACTGAGATGCACAGAGGGTTTGCCACGTGTGATATATGTGTACGCAGATCCTGCACCGTTCGCTATAACTGGATATTTTGTGTTTGTTTATGTGTGCAGATTTGGATTGTAGACTCCATAAACATTCTTTGAGCCTTAATGTAAGAATTAAATTGTGTGCAGTGTAGTAGTGCAGTGTTTTCGTATACTGTATCAGGGCCTGCAGTAAGTAGTTCAATGAGGAGATCTAGCTGCTGATGTCCATGCAGTTCCATTGGACAGCCTTAAACTATTAAAGTGAAAATATGTAAATAGTGTTATGCTCTGATGCCTAATGTGCAGCTACATGTGGGTTATGCTCAGAGTTTCTACCTGATGCCAAAAGATGAATAATGACAGCACTATCTGTTTGGGTGATACCTGCATCCATGTGAGTTATTTGATAGCAGCATGTTTAACAACATACTGAGAGTCAGACCACCTGGATTTTTCAGTAGGAGCCAATGTTTCTTCAAGCATTTCATTACATACTAGAACAGTGGCTTGCATAGTGAAATAAAGTCAGTACAGCAACACCCTTTATCTGTATATGTTAACCTAAAAATAAAACCAGTAATCGAGACAGGTATTAATCTTCTTTTTTCCTCGCCTCTGCTTACTTCCTCGTCCCATCCCACTGTCTCTCCTTCTGTTTGTCTTGTCTGCGTTTTTCCCAGGTGGTGCTCGACCACATGAGAAGGAAATGCAAGTGCCATGGGACCTCAGGGAGCTGCCAGCTGAAAACCTGCTGGCAGGTCACTCCAGAGTTTCGGGTGGTGGGTTCAATCCTCAAAGAACGCTTCCACATTGCCACGCTTATCAAGGCTCACAACCGGAACACTGGACAGCTGGACCACTCCCATCACAACAACCATCATCACCATCATCAGCACAATCACCATCACCATCGGCGGCGACCCAGCATCAACGAACTAGTCTACTTTGAAAAGTCACCAGATTTTTGTGAGCGAGACCTGGGGTCGGATTCCGCAGGCACACAGGGCCGGATCTGCAACAAGACCAGCCCTGGCATGGACAACTGTGAGAGTCTGTGCTGCGGCAGGGGACACAACATTCTGCAGCAGACGCGGAGCGAACGCTGCAACTGCAAGTTTCACTGGTGCTGCTACGTGGTCTGCGAAGAATGCCGGATAACAGAGTGGGTCAGCGTCTGTAAATGAAGAAACACACACCAAAAGGCTAAACAAACAAAACGGAGAGAAAGAGACATTTTTAAGCCAGAATATTACTTTGAAATGGGGACATGACCATAAGTTGTGCGCCCCGTTCTTTTTTGCGGTGGACTGCAGTTTTTCTTTGCAGAAAAGATGTGCAAGGACAGAGTGGGAAGCAGTTGAGCCAGCAGAAAGATAGAAGTGTATGTTGGTAAAGAGTGTGCACATGCAGCATATGTGAAAAGGTGCCACAACTCAAAGACCTTGGATGTATACTGCCTTCATCATGAGGTCAGGGAACATAGTGATTTAAAGATACAAATCTGAAATGAATTAAATATATTGTGACTGGCACAGGCATGAGAGTCAAGTGAGCAAAGAGGAAGTTTAAAGTAAGTAGTAGAGAGAAAGTAGAATTTCTTCATTGCGGGGGGAACATAAGATCTGCATAAAACTTAAAGTCAAGTATATTTCTGAAACAGATCGTACACCAAAGAGTTGTCCCTCTATCCTCAGTTGCAAGTACCATCACTTATAGCATAGCATAAATCCAGCCATGGTTATTATTTACCTTGCCTCCTATCTGCTACATGTAGAGGCAAAACATCAGGACTCATAGTGCACACAGTTTGACAAAGCACTTACATATCTGGGGAACTGAAGGATTTTGTACCTTGTTTAAGGACAGTTCAGAATTTTCCATATTTATTTATAGCAGCTATCATGTTGCACATGGAACACATCGAATGATTGTCTGGCTCAACTGAAAGTCAGTATTACTACCCCTGCCAACACTAATAATAATGTTAAAATGTAGGCACACATTGTGTTTAAAAAGAGGTAGAACTGATATGATTTGCAATGCTGCATTAATGAGCAGAAATAGTACAGCAGTGATGAATTTTAGTGGCTGACGTCTAAAGATCAAAAGTGTGATCTGAAACCCTGATTGTTGGCGCTGACTCCAAATATCAAAAAAACACTTCCTTTTCTCTCATGGTGGCTGTTGAGATAAATGTTTCCACTAATAAGCTTCAGACAGAGTCAGACCAAGAACCGCGTCTATACAGTATAAGATTCATTTCAAAGTCACTGTTCGAAAACTGTTTGAGGCACAAACGTGTACCGGTGTATTCAGAAATCCTTGAAAATATCGCACAGCTACCCGCTCCAGATTTATGTCATCCAAAATGTGTGGTCCGTGTTGTGTGTGGTACGTAATGTAAGAGGACTGTCAGAGTGCACAGTAAACCTTCACTTAACGAGAACGGTTTTCATCGTCAACATGATCTGAACAGCACTGTAAATAAAATTGAATAATGCTGCACCAAATACCATCAGTAATTTTAAAAGTGCCTCAGGAAACTGAGTGCGCACAAACACGCTCCAGTTCCTCACACTATAAACATCCAAAACTGTCATCAATCAAAGTGTTTCCTGTTTTGTGATGCAATGTAATGTGTGCAACACTGTAAGCTTTGTGTAATATATCTACACTCACCTACTTCACACTTCTTTGATGTGTACTACAGGGATATTCTGATGTCAACTTCAAACTATATATTAAAAAAAAGAACATTGATATGGATTTCTGCCTATACACATTTATAAGATCATATTTGGTTTCATGAAACCTGTATGAGTAAGGCTCCTTATCAGACAGTGTAATTTATTTCGAGTAAATATATTTCTGTGTTGAAAGCAGAGAAAAAAAATCTGGGATTATATTTCCAGAATAACAGTTTATTTTGATTCTGATAAGTAGTTTGCACATACTTAACTGTGTCCAGGAAAACTCTGGGAAGATATCAGCAATATGCATTTTTTTCATGTCATAAATGTATGTATGTGTTTATTTTTATGTTTTAATATGGTTATTATCTAAGTTATTTTATTTTTGTGGATAACTTAATATTTGTAAGACAATAAAGACAGACCATAATAATGAAAGAAGCTTTAATGTGATAAATAATAAAGAACCTGAAAACAGTGGATTTTGGGGAAAAAAAACATGTCATGTTTATTATTTCATGAACCATACTAATGATGATGAATTCTTTGCTTACTCAGTGTTACAGTATATTAGGCGTCAGGGGATTTTTATTTCTTCAGTTTCAGCTCCATGAAAAGTAGATAATCCCCCTGATGATCAGATCTTTCTTTATACTGTAAGGTAAAGACCCTACAATAATACAGACAAAACTCCAACAATCAAATTACCCCCTATGAGGAAGCACTTTGGCAACAGTGGGAAGGAAAAACTCCCATTTAACAGGAAAAAACCTCCAGCAGAACCAGGCTCAGGGAGGGGGACCAACTGCTCCGACTGGTTGGGAATTTGGGAAGAGAGACAGGACAGAAAAAAAAATCAAAGTTATTTAGTCTGCCTTTACGTATATTTGTGAAAGAATGGGTCATTCTGAAGATCTCTATCAATCGTTGCAGCTGAAATAGGACAGTGCTCCAATTACAATTTGTAAAATGTCTTCCCTACTTCCATGATCAACTGTAAGTGGTGTTATCACAAAGTGGAAGCAACTCAGCCACAATGTGGAAAACCATGTTAAGTTACAGAGCAGCATTTCCAAGAGGGGTCTAGTATGTAAAAGTTAAAACTTGTGGGAGCCTTGAAGAAATTCCTTCAAGAGATTCCTAAGATACTGCATTCACAAGAATGACAAATACAGATGTACAGCTAGACAAGCAGACAACGTGAAGCCTGTGGTAATGGCTGGTGTAGGGGGGTCATAAATCAGTTCAAGCCATATATTTATTTTCTAGTGATTTTTGTGAAGATCGGAGCCAATTAAAAGAAAATCTGCTGAGTTTTCTTTTAAATAACTTGTTGCAGCCCCAGACCTTTGTGCAGGTTTGCTATGTGCACGTGTGTTTTTATGTTGCAGGAGTTTCCTGGGTGGAGATTCAGGAGATGGTTAAAAATGCAGAACACCTGGCTACAGTCCTGCCCAGGTATTTAAAATCTCTCTAGGCCTTCCCGGTGTCCGCTTCTGCTGCGTCTTCACTCGGGTGCTGCAGCAGTCTCTGTGCCTCATTTGCACATCATGTCCTATATACTTGACAACTCATCTATGCACTGCTTTACCCCACTAATAAGGACTTACACATACATCATGAAAACTATTAAGTTTAAAAAAAAAAAAAAAACTTTGGTAATCCCTATTCAATGGGTAGCATGACTCCGTTCTTTGTTGTGACCTTGGAGCTAGTTGAAACAATTGGGGGCTCATCCAGGATTTGAACCCAGGACCTCTCACAAAGATTCAAGAAATAGCTTGAAACGCAGAACACGTGGCTAGTGTTCTGCCCAGGTAATTAAAATTCTGCCTCTCTAAGCCTTCCTGGTCTCCACACCTGCTCCATCTTCACTCTGGTCCTGTAACAATGCTTGCACCACCTCAAACCTCATTTACTTTTTGCATGCATATGATGTCCTACATTTGCCAACTCATCCATCCACCACTTTACACCACTGATACAGGCTTACCTCTATATCATGATTATTATTAAGTTTAATAAATCTTTGGTAGCCACTATTCAGTTGTTGATATAATTCCATTCATTGTTGTGACCTGGCAGTGGCAACATTAGTATGCAAAATCTGAGTGACAAAAGAGGGCCAGAAACATACCTTTGATTTGACTCAATGTTATTTTATATGTAATCTGTGAATAAGTGTTTCTACATTATTTATAAACCCTAGAAAAAAAATACCCATAATTGTAATTACAGCGATTACATTAAGACTGCACTAGATGTTTTATCAGGAACCTTGACATATACCCAGAACAGATAAGACCACATGTCTGTGGTCAAGTGTAGACCCTCCCTTACCAGTTGCTGCTTGCGTGCAGAGAGAAATCCTGTTGAGTGTCCTGACTCACTTATATATTCTGTGCCCTAAGGGAAGTGATGAAGTCACCAACTCAAGTGTAAGAATGCAAGAGATACACTTTCAAAGTAAACAGATGTGCAGTAAAACGGTGCTGTTTCAGAGTCATGCGATTCTATTCTTAACCAAACATGCAACTCTTCTCGCTATCCAGTGCACCAACTGCACGTCGAGTGTAGCATGCATTGTGCTTCCTAGTAAAGAACTACACGGATAAATAGTTTATGTGAGAAGGTGTGCTTGCAGTGACACTGTGTGTGAATGCCACATGAGTGTTTGTTTATGGAAGCATGTGTGTTTCTTTTTGCGTCCGCATGCGTGACAAGTGACAAGGTGGGTGTATGCACACTAGTATTATGTGTTCACAACAACCTAAAGCCACGGTTGAGTAACCAACTCCAACTGCTGCGGTAGGCTTTAGTTGCAGCCAAGTCAAAGTTCAGCTGATCCTCTCTATTGTATGTGAGAAGTATTACACAGAAATTCAAAATGCTTACTTCTTGCTTTAATGGTTTCATGTTACTTGGAAAGAAACGCGTGGCAAAAAAACCCTATCGTATTTGATATATCATAAACATATATCATTATCCTTGGTAAACACGTGTTTGATATTAGATTACCCAAAAGAGTGAGAGAGAAAAAAAACATTAATCTTCATGAGAATAGCTCGAGCTTGTGAACGTCAGAAACACCAGGCCTGGGCTTGTGTGCTGAGTTTATTTGAACAGTGGCTGTTATTTTGATAGAGAGCAGGTTCCAAAGTGACTGCAGATTTGAGCTGAAACAACATCATGCTGGTGAATGAGATTTATTATGTTATTATCCCTTGACATGAACTGGCATGTCACTTCTTAAACATTCTCTTATGTTTTCAAGAAAAAGGTCAGGTTCTTTTGCAATGAAGCCTAACTGGATACTCACCATGCATATAAATAACAGGAAGTGACATCTGTCTTCACTGTGCAAAACCAGGGCTTAATCTTGTAAATCAACATCTGTGAATGAAAATATTTCCTTTATTTCCTACATAACATTAGTTGGGGAAATGCAGAGGTTTTTCTGCCACTTCTGGGTATAATGCATTTCGAGAAGACTGATAGATTTGGTCTGCATATCAAACTGTGAGCAAACACATTCACCAACTTCAAATGTAATTGCTTAATTGACGTTGTTCTATCAGATGCCTCGTAATGTAAACAAACTACTGTAATAAAATTTTGCATATTACTTCGAGCAACCAGGCCACAATTATAATTAGTGTTTTTGTAACTGCTGTGGATGTGTATGCACACTGGAGATAACGACAACGATAGCGAGTCTAGTCGTGCCTTTCTAGCACCTTATATTTTTGTGTATGAGCATTTGTGCATGTAAGTATTTCTAGTGTTTCTCTTTCTCTTCACTTTTAGGGCATGCTTGTATTCATTTCAGTGTGTGGGCCTTTTTGTAGCAAAGTTTTGCAATCCACAACAAATCTAGTCTCTATTGTCTGTTCCTGTTCCCACCCAAAGCTGTATCCTCAGCCACTGTCATGCTGGGTTGTTTTGAGTAGGCAACCGAAAGTAGATGCATTACCATGAATCAAGCAATGGGTCTTCCTAGTAAAAATACTCAGATCAAATAAAGAAATAGAGAGATATCAAGAAAGAGTTCACACATCACGATATAACAATATCTAAAGTCAGACACAAGGAGACAGACTGTTCATTGCTGGATGAGGAATAAATGTTTCTTTTCCTTTTTCTTTTTTTTCCCCCCCTTAAGGGTTGAGGGAAAAGAACAAATGTGAGGGACCAGTCTCTACAAGAAAACTCACTGAACATTATAACAGTAATGCATGTCACATGCAGAAAACAGCAAGTTGAGTAAAATGGATCAGTAGTATGGCCAAAAGTATCATATATTAGCACAAGTGATACACTACAACAGTGATCATTGAAGCTCTGTACTATCTTAGTTGCAACAGGATTTTTAGCCACTTTGTGCAACAGGCATTCATTTTCTTCCACTTTGATGGTTGCTGAAGCCTATCCCAGCTATCATGGAGTGAGAGGCAGGTACACCCTGAACATGTTGCCAGTTGAGCAAAGCTAGCACACACACACACACAGAGACAACCTTTCACACCTATAGCCAACAGGAATGTCTTTTGACCCGTGTGGGAAAACATGCAGACTGTGGCCCCAGCCAGTTGGTGGACTTAAATCCTGGATGTCCTTGCTGTGAGGTTGCAGTGCTTACCATCATACCACTGTGCAAAAAACACAAGCAATTTTCAATCAAATGGAATCAGAGAAATAAAAGTGCAGTTTGGTTGTCTGTAGTTCAGTGCTGGCAGATGGTGAAGCTGTAAAACTTTTATCCACATTGCTTTATTCACACAACAATCAGTAATATATAAATGATAAATAACTCAAGAACTTATAGTCATTATTCAGTGTATTTATCTCCTCATTAGGCCACCACATTAAGGCTACATAGCCAAATGCATCGTGCCAAAACGAGGAAAAAATACAGAGCTGGAAATTTAACCATAAACACAGTCCTAATATGAATTCTTACGTTACTAACGCCAGTGTTTGTGATTTTATTTCACATTATAAAGCCAGAAAAAATCATCTCCAGTGTGACCATGAACCTGGAAATAAAAAGACCTTTGTGAAAGGGCAATATTAGCATCCTACCAAGTATACAGAAATTCAGAACGTTCTCAGAGCAGGCAAGGCAGACAACTGCATGGGAGTCAATGCATGATTTACAATCACAATCTAAATTGGATAAAAACTACTTGAAAAGTATTTTCTTCCCTCAAAAATAAGGTTTCAAAAGTTTGTTTTCCCTCACTGATTACACTTCTACCACGCATATGCAAAGTTCCATGCAATTAAGGCTTCCAGCCCTCATGCTCTGTTGCCCACAGTACCATTTAGTCAAGAACAAGTTTGTAGTCATTTAGCCAGTATGTCTTCGTTTTCATGGCTTACTCCTAATAATTTGCTATGAGTAATCAGACCAAACTCTGAAGGGACTACATAAAATGCATGTTACAATAAAGTTTGGAAGTTCTTGAATGTCATTTTAGAAGTACAACATCATAGATACTCTGCAGGACTCTAGATCAGAGAAGGCCACACAAGTGGCAAATTTAATCAAATTAACTGAAGCAGACCAACCCTTCAGGGTTAAATTATTTCCAAGTTATGTGCTATAAAAAGAGTTCACTGACTTAAAATGATATCACAGCGTTGGTCAAAGTGTGCTGCGAATCACCAGTACACTACTGGGACTATGTTTTACTCTTTACATGGGCACATCACAAGCCTCTAGTCCAGGGGTAGAGAATTCCAGGCCTCGAGGGCAGGTTTTAGATATCACCCTGGGTCAACACACCTGAATCAAATGATTAGTTCATTACCAGGCCTCTGGAGAACTTCAAGACATGTTGAGGAGGTCATTTAGCCATTTAAATCAGCTGTGTTGGATCAAGGACTGAAACCTGCAGGACACCTGCCCTCGAGGCCTGGAGTTCCCCCACCCCTGCTCTAGTCTATTCTATCCTACCCTACCCTTGTCTATGGGTGAAGAGAAGATAATGACCAGAGCTGATGACAACTCATTAGTCAACTATAAGCATCACAATCTCCTCCACAAATGCTGATTTCTCTGAAATGACAGACAGATGATGAAAAAAAAAAAACAGATTTCTGTGTTTTAATGGAAGAGAAGCAAGTCATGCACAGAGAAATCAATCAACCCACGGGAAACGCTGCAGCTGCTTCTGTATCTCTGCCTCTTCAGCGGTTAGTAATGTGACAGCCAGGCAAATGGAGGTAATCCAGCTGACACCATGTCAAATGATTGGTTTCATCTTTAGCCACAATAAAAGCAGTGAAATATAACTAACTGAAAAGTTGATGTAGTAAAGATGTCAGCCACTATATCAAACCTCCCCTACACTACATTAGTTGCTGTGAATTGTCTGGCACAAGCAAGGGTGGCTGGAAATGTGTTTGGAAGCTAGTTAGGATGGAAACATGAGCTCTCAGATTCAACTAGTTTAATCTAGCATTCTCCCAACTGAATTTATTGCCAATTTTCTTTCTGTTTGAGTTCCTTTTCTGTCCGTGTCCGTCTCTGTTGAGTCTCTGTGTCCAGCGGGAACATGGAGTGCAATGTTTGATAGTAAGAGACTACTACATGCCTCCTCTGATGGAAGTAGAGAGATCTTGTTTTCCTCACTACCCAGTGGAGTTCTCCATTGCACCACTCACCAAAGCAAATGTAGACTGCCGTAGGGAGAACTGGGCATAGAGAACTGTAACACAGAGATGTGTCAGTCATGTGATACCTTCAGATAAAGAGAAATGCAAGTATATGTTGCTCAGGAACGGAAGAAACAGAGAACATACCCACCCGATTACTCTGCTGAAACAAAAACCAAAGCTCGTATGTACTTTTACTTTTTCTCCAACTGAAATAGTTGTCCTTATAAATAAATGTATCTTGTGTGTCAGCAATATTTTCTTGTATCTTTAACTACTTGACGATTTGCTAGATACCAACTGGTATACACTGATATGAGAACACAGAAAGTACTATGCTAAAATATATTCTCCACATGACTGATCGCAACACTTTCTTTGCCAATTTTTGCAGCAAAGATTTCAGTTCAAACTTTTTGCAGGACATTTCTTCCCAAGCCTCATGTTGCAATTACTAATTCATCATTCCTACACCTCGAGGAATTGCGTTCCAAAATTAAATCGGATATGACAGGAACAGAGAACATTCAAGGTAAAGCCACATTATATCATAGGTCTCTCCTGTATACAGTCCTTTCAGCTTCTTTACAAATACTTGATCTGCGCTAACGCTGCAGTTTGATCTGTGTTATTAATTCATGCGCTATTCCACCAGGGAAGGATCGAAAAGGAAACAGGGATCATTTTTAGCGTGCCTTTTCTCATCAATAATTGAAAACAGAGGCCAACAAGTACATGCTTTTAACACCATTTGCAACATGTTCCGCTCGACCTAAGCTGACACTTGCTGGATCCGAGTTCCACTTTCTTGAAGCCTGAGAGGGAATGAGATGGTGTAGAGAAACGTTATGGGCCTGCTGACGAAATCACTTTTGCTCAGCCTCACAGGCACACACTTACACACAAATACACGTAGTACAATCTCATCCTTGTCAGCTTGGGAGAAGGGGAGTGACACAAGGAGCAATTTTCTAAAATATTGATCAGCGAGGGTCAAGCATCGCCTCACAAGAGGGGCTATTTATGGAAAAGGGCTAGCCCCTCTGGTCCGCTGGTATTCCCAAGGAAGATCCTTTAGTGACGCACCTTGATCCAGCTGAAATATTGCACTTAGAGCTCGGCAAAGTTTAAGACAGCAAAATTTGGGTCGGGCTAGGCTAAAATGCTGACTTCAAATTAGGACAGTGGTTGGGAAATGACTCATGATTATTTCACAAGTCTGTAAGAACAAAAGTACAAACAAAAGATTGAGAAACGCCTGTCAAGACACTGCCTATTCGTTTGTGCAATAGCAAACAAACATGAATGCTTGAGGTATTAAAAAGTGCCGTTAATGCACTGTTGTCACGGCTCCCGAAGAAAAGAAATAACACCAAAACTCTACATTTGTCAGTTTTGTTTTTCTGTAGACTATAGAAATAAACTTTGAATGTACCGGTTGGCAGATTTTCTTGTTTTGGATAAACACAAGAGTGGGATCAATTTTCTCTCTTATTCCCAGCAAGGCATCAAATGACCTCGTTCCTTAAAACTATGTCTTTACCTTCGGTGGTCTAGTCTCATCTGAGATGGCTGATATCTTGATTGTTTCCCCCAAACAAAGGAATGACTTTAATGTGCCATTATTTGTTCTTTTATCTCTGCATTCCTTCCTCATCTGTCATACATTCTCCCGAGTTGCTGGAAAACCTTGCGCTACCCGCCATGCCCGTCACCACATGAGGTGAAAGTAACACGGCCATCATGAAAGACATTTTTACCGTATTTCATGACTCTACAACAAAGCAGTAGTAAGAAATATTAATGGATTGCCCATCATCAAGTATGCGTGAATGGAAAAGCACCTTCAACAGTCCTACAATGTTGACAAGGAACCAGCATTTAATGTAAATCAGACAAATTTTCCAAGGTGAAATTCGATTTCTTTTCTCTGCTTCTTTGTAAGCCCAGGCGGGGATGAGTTGTCTTCCACAAACCAGTCAAACTGCTGCATCATCAACTAAACCTTCAAACATCTGAGACATTATAATTAGTAATTTGAGCATTAGTAACACTGTGAGGAACAAGCAGTGGTACCCTTTAATCTTAAACTGTTCAGAGGGCTGTTTTATGTCCTTTCTCCTTTCCGCTTCCTACCTTCTTCTTTCTACTGACCCATGATAGACTGCAGCCCACAGCCTTTAACCAGACCAGACGTTTAACCTCAAAGAAAGGGTGTGTATGGCCCTGCAGACAGATCAGAACACAAGTGGCGAGCCAAGCAACTTTGTCAGTAATTTCTCATTTGTAGCTCTGTAATTCCTTGTTAAATTCTACTGCAACCTGCAGTGCATCAAAACATTATAATGGACACTGAGGATTAGTAGAGGAGTTCAAGCAACTGAGTGGCACTGTGTCTGCAGAGCTGGTGGTCCACTCGGATTGTCTGCCTGGTCTAACAAAATTGGATGCTTTGTTATGGACTTGTCATGTACTTTTCAGCTCAAGCTGCTTGTACTCATGCGTGACTTGCATTATGCAATGTTTCATGATACATCTATAGTTTTTAAAAAAGGCACTGTAATAAAACCTGGGCATTCTCACAACAACGTCATATAATTATTATTCCAGTTTTGATGGAGATTCAATGCAGCGGAGGAATTCCACTTATCTTTTGCTGGGAAGTTAAAAATCCTTATCATCAACTTCATGGCACTGGTCTCAGTCATGGTCATTAAGGAAACTGTTCTCAGCTGTAGTGTGCACATAGCTTTGATGGGAATCTGAAAGAAACCTTTTTTTTCTTCTTCTTATAATCTAAATATTGAGCTCCACTCATCGAAAATGCTTCTAATTAATCGGCATGTCAGAAAAACAGTCACCATTTGGATCCGCTCCAAATGGTCAACATTTAAACCATCAGTGAGAAGCAAGAGGTAAACTAGCGGCTGCTGTCAGTAATGCAATGTGTGTCAGTGTGTTTGTGATAATAAGTTCTAGTTTCTCCGGCTGTTTATGATTGATAGCCACTATATCATGTATTATAGACTATAGAATTAATAGGTGTAAAAAGAAAAGCTATTGGAACGTGCCTTAATTCTGCATTCTTTCTAATGGCCAGCAGGGGCAGACTCTTGTGGTTGCAAACATGGATTGCAAGAAAAAGATAAACACAACCACCACAGTGGTTTGTGAAGCTCTGCTTTTGTATTCTGCTATGTCGGAGGTTTTGGAGGATGCCTCACCATGTTTGTACACCCCTACACTGCTGATCAAGTAAGGGTAGAAATGTTGATAAGAAAGGACTGGGTGTATCACAGACACAGATAATTAGTGTTGGCATCATTTTTTTTGGCATCCACCTGAGAGTCATAGCAGCCACACCCTAACTTTGAGCTTTAATAAAGTTTATAAAAGAAGCACAGCTCCTGTACAGTTACTATAAAGAAACAGATACGGTACAGAAATCCAAACCACTTTTAGTACAAGACTAAAAACATCCTAATTTCCGGCATTTTAACACAAGGCTCTCTGGATTGACTCTCTTCGGCTTCAAGTGGCAGGACTGCAGTTTTTTTAGAAGTTTATGGGAAAACTACAACACTGCTCCCTTAATCTGTGGCCTCAATAAACACCTTTACTGATGAGTTTTTATTCTCAGTATGATGTTACATTTTTTAAGTTATAATCCCCATAATTCACAGTCAGAAAGAACAATAAAGCGTATGAGTGTCTTGTCTGCTGTCAAATTACCAAAACAGTGAAGACCAAAAAGGTCTGCTCAAGGCTTCAAGACAAGACTTCACTACCTAATACTCATACATAATAAACTATACACAACAGAGCAGCTACAGTTATGCAGCTTTTGTTACACACTCACATGAAAATCTTGTCAGGACTGATAACTAGTAATGTCTTTTACTTGTCACATATCATAAATTCATTTATAAGATTTTTTTTTGTGCTTTGTCGGTCCATTAGATAATCATTACACTGACTAATACAAGAATACATGGTTATGGACTGGCTATAAATTACAGTGTGATTGGAACACATAGTCCATTTTACATGCATAAATACATCAAGTGTGTGTTTAACTTGTACAGCTGCCAAAATCCGAGTGACACACTCTTAAGCCTTTTCCTGAAGCTATCCTGCACTGTGTGAGTGCTGAAGGTGCTGCTGCTGGCACATGGTGATGTTAAAAGCTTGTGTAAGTTACTGTGAGAACCAAACCATACATTTCTTCTACATTTTATCCTATTCAGCACTTTCATTTTATTAATTAAGTGCTATTGAGTCAGACAGATGCCATGCTTGCCCAATTTTTCTCTCTACCGTTCAGTCCTTTTCAGTGAGCTGCAAATAGAGGCGTGGTCTAAAATGGGTGAAAGAGTTGATTAGATGTAGGATAATCAGTAGCAATCTATTGGTAAAAAAGCAGAGACAAAGACATGTCCCTAGGCCATTTCTACTACCTTACCTAAAGTTCACTGTGCATGCTGTTTCTGCACAGACCTGCCAAGCTGAGCTCAGCCTTCATTCCTCACATTCTTCCATCCTCCGTTCCCTCCTGTCCATCCCTCATTTCTCTCTCCTATGATCCCGCAGGGCAACCCTGCCTGCAGACTGTGGCACAACATGACTGGAACACTTGGCCTTTTTTTCCACTTATTGTGGGTTTATACTCTTTAGTTGTCTGCTCACACATACTTTGCACTCTGGCTTTACTTATACTACCTAAACTATATTTATCCTATTGTACAATCCACTTTTTTACTTTCCATACGTGACTATGAAACGAACTGTTGCCCACTTAAGTACATGCTTCTACGACTTTTCAAAGTCAAATAAACATTTTGGCAACAGAAACTGATATTATTTTTGATTATGTGTCCAAGCCTTTTAAGTCTAGCACGCACACACACACTCTGCTTTTTACTCATACATATGCAGCATAAAGTCTATTGTTAAAGTAAAGCGAAGAGTGTTCAGAATGCGATCTAAAACTTTCACCTTCACTTTCATGCAGGTGACTGGAGCTAATAACTTATCTGTCATTTCACAGACCACCTCCCCTTCTCTGGTTTTCCAGTTTCACTCGAAACGCTGCATTATTAAAATCATATCAGTATATATGAAGGAACACAGATAAAGTATAATTTCACTATGCCGCTCCTCCCTTCTCTTTCAAATGTGACAGAGTGAGGTGATCAGGTACAGATTAAGAGGAGAATCAGTGATGAGGACAGATTTGAACATGTCAGGAGGGGAGTGCCAAGGCTGCGTTGCTACTGCAGTGTTGAAACCTGCTCCATGCTATGTGTGTGTGTGGTTGCATATGTACGCACACATACAGTATGTATCTGTGCAGTCCAGAGACCTCACAGACCTGCAAGCAGACTTTTAAACACAAGTCTTTGTCTTCACTAGGATATTAACTAATGATGATGACTAATGTCCGCAGGTAAGATTATAGTTTTTTACACGTTCATACATTTTTTAGAATGTTATGTTCAAAACCATACTATATATAATATATATTTTGAATTATATGTATTATATTATAAAGATCATATATATTACATATTTCGAACATGTCAAATAAACCAAAGTGGGCCTCCAGGTCTACTGGATGCAAAAGAGTGTATAGAAGTGTATGAGAGAATTACCCCACTTCACACTTAATTTATCATCTTAGTAAAGACTGTCCTGGTCAGTTTATGGTCTCGATTGCTACCTCACGTACTTCATGACCACTAATCTTACCTTGACGTTAGTTTGTCTACCACTGCGGATGTGTGACAATCATGGTAACAATGTAGGATCAAGTGAAACAGCCCTGGAGCCCAGTCAGTGACCATCTGGCTATCACCAGCAAAAAAAAGAGCATTCTCTGACTGGATGTGAGAAATTTCTGGAGATTGATGGAAGTCACTGGGAAAATGATTGCTACAGCCCCAGTCACACATTTGCCTTCAAAGTAAAAGTCGCACCTTTTGAAACATGTTGACTGTGACACTGAGCCGCAAATTTTACTTTGAAGTAAAGTTTTACTGCAGCTTGGCTAGCAGTTGGTGAGTGTTTACAGACCGATGTGAAAAACTACAGGTAACCATGGCAGTCTGCTAGCAACCAAAGCAATCACTACCAGGTTTTGTTGTAGCACCTTTTTTACAACCAGTTTCACTCAGCAACCTTCAGGAACCTCTGACAACCAGCTGGGAAATACAATATGGTGAGTAATGTGCACATGTCAGTAACCTCAATGAAGATCCGTGACTACAATGAAGAAGACAAAATCAACAAATTATAAGAAGTTTTATTGTTGCTTCACTTCTGCACTCCTCCCTAATATTGAAGTGTCTTTACCTTACAATATAAAGTGCCTTGAGGTGACTGCTGTTGTAATTTGGTGCTATACATCACGAAGATCAGTATCATAGTAACTCCACTGTGGCTACAATAATATTAAAAAAAGCTACAAAAACTGCTTTTTGTATGAGTTAAGCAAGAAAAGTATGTTATTCAATAAAAGTAAAGCTGAAACAGGGTAACACCTGTAACCTAGTCTAATTAAGCCCACCATATGTATGCATAAAGTCCATGGTAACTACATAAATTGCTAAAAAGTGCAATAAACTACAAAGAAATTGAAAAACAGAGGTATATCCCTCAAATTTGTAAATGCAAAAAAATTGCACAAAATAGTTTCCAATTACAGGAAATTTTTTTGAGTGTCTTCAAAATTTTTGCATGTTTTGCAAAAAAAAAAAGAAAAAAGAAAAGAAAACAGCATGTGCATCAAAATAAACTATTTCCAACAGGAACTATAGAGAAAGGCACAAAGTCAGACATGACTTTCAATAGCAATAGGGGCAGCGCAGTGGCACGGTGGTTAGCACTGTTACCTCACAGCAATCACTGCATGTTCTCCCTGTGTTTGCGTGGGTACTCTGGCTTCCTCCCCACAGTCCAAAGCCATGCAGTTAGTGGGGATAGGTTAGTTGGAAACTCTGAATAAGTGTGAGTGCGAATGGTTGTCTGTGTCTATGTGTTAGCCCTGTGACAGACTGGTGACTGCCTCTTGCCCTAAGACAGCTGGGATAGGCTCCAGCCCCCTGCGACCCTGAAAAAGTGGAAGTGGATGGATGGGACTGTCAATAGCACCAGTGAACCTTTGAAAGGGCATTTTGGTAAAAAAATACATTTCCCACAAAAATGACATCACTTACGGTTTTCACAGGTAATGGCGGACAGCTGATCAGATCGGCAAGGTGTGTTTTTGAATTATAATGTTTTTGTTGTTTCATGTGGTTTTTAACAGATTTTTGCAAAGCCATTAGTGGAAGGAAACCGCGACCTGGGACATGTTTAATGCATGATATGTAAGTAGACTCCTCCTAAAAAAGTTATTGCTCTATCGTTTTTGGTTGCAATTCTACCAGGAGATCATGGGCGCTCCCTTGGGCTTAGGAGGGTTAATGAGTTTCAAACAAATTCCAGTGCGTTTGTGTTTACATACTCAGAAAGGTATGGTTGACTACTTCAAAAATATTCTTCAATTATTTAGTTCTGATACTGACTGTTTTTCCAAAAATGTGTAAAATAATGTTTGCAATGTAATTTTGTAATTCTGATGCTGATTTCCAGCCATTAAAGAAAATGACCCTAAACACTTGACTGGCTGCAGTACGCTAGCACAGTATGTCATTGTTAGACATGCTTATTTCTTTCATGTTGCGTATAAAACAGTATGTGCACAAAACGTTCCCTTTCCTCATCTCCAGCACCTGAACATGATGACATCATATTTGGCCCATCCTCACCTGCACCAAATGTCTTACGAACAGCATTCCTCTTTGTATGAGGCAGCCACTGCTGGTGAGTAACCACCTCTGTACCACTGACATGATCACACCTTTTGGCAGGATGACGTGTGCGTGAGGTAACTGAACATTATGTCTGATGTAGTGAGTGAGTGAGCAGTCACTTTATGTGATCAGTCGAATACTTGATACCCACACGCACCAGACATCTGGAGGGCTGTGCTTTTGCTGGGGTTATGACATTAGGAGTATACTGTTACAGGGATCAGCAAACAGCAGGAGTGTGCGTATGTTTGTGGGTCTGTGCGTGCTTGCAGATACTTGCATTCACTCACTAGTGTTAATGTACTTTGCAATCGTGTACACGCGCGTTCCAGAGTGAAGGGAACAAAGAGATCAGAGATGGATCAGACACAAAGAGGGAGTATTTAAGAGTGTGCCTACCTCCCAATGTCAAGCAATAGCCTTCATCTCACCTAGACAAACCACAACAAGGCATATGGGGGGCAGCGGGATGCCTCATTGGTATATGAATGATCACTCCCGCCTAAAGGGAAATTCCACTGTAAAACAGATTTTATGCACAGTTGGGTAATATAGCAAACATCCAATCTTTTACAGCAGCTCTTCTGTTGCTGGAAACCAAAGTGAATTCCCTTTGAATGCATGACAAAGATAATATAGTGAAGCTGTTTATGTCTGATGACTAGTTATGAGTTCACCCTATTTCATGTCCCCTAATATGGAAAAGACTGATTTTTTAAATTATATTAATTTTTTTTGTATGAATTCAAGTCCAAAAATTATCATTTTTGCTAGCAGTATATGTACATTTTTAAGAAGCATGCCGTTTCTTATTATGCACATTTTCTTTCTCCAGTTGTTTTGTGTTTGCACTTTTACTTTTGTTAAATACGAGGAGCCAATTGTTGTTTGCTTTCTTTTTGTGATGGTAGTTCAGGGCTCTAGACTAACTTTTTGCCACGGTTGCGCTGGTGCGCCTAACTTTTTTTCTTAGGCGCACCCAAAATTTTCAACCGCATCACTTAACACCGCAGTTTTACATGTTCACTTTTTTGGGGGGGAAATTGCTGTCCATACAGACAGTATTGATTTGTAAATGATTAACTAACAATCTTGTGCTTGTGCTTAAAGTGCTTTGGCACTCTTTGGCAATATTGTAGACAATGTTAAACTTAATCATCACATCGGCCTCCTCTGACGACCTGTTTGCTGCTGCCTGCTGCTGAAAGGCAGTGGGGAGAGGGGACACTTGGGCAGTGCATTTATCACAGCATATAATGTGTTTCTGGATACACTGTGCTTTTTCAGCGTTCAGAGGTTGATGGCTCCGTGTCAGAGCACTGGCTATGAATTTCAGACAGATCAGGCCTTAACTTAACAAAAAAGTTATCAATAGTTCTTTTCATCTTTTCTTATTACCCACAGCTACATCCACTTCTGTCGGGCCTAGGC
>VUQG01015089.1:0-10795 GCA_015106755.1 Etia nguti
TCTGCGTAAAATGCACGTTGACGTCTCCCTTTAGTTTGGATCTCGACCACTTTTCAATTCAATTCAGTTTTATTTATACAGCCCCAAATCACAACAACAGTCGCCTCAAGGCTCTTTATATTGTAAGGCAGACCCTACAATAATACATACAGAGAAAAACCCAACAATCATATGACCCCCTGTGAGCAAGCACTTTGGCGACAGTGGGAAGGAAAAACTCCCTTTTAACAGGAAGAAACCTCCAGCAGAACCAGGCTCAGGGAGGGGCGGGGCCATCTGCTGCGACCGGTTGTGGTGAGAGAAGGAAGACAGGATAAAGACATGCTGTGGAAGAGAGACAGAGATTTTCCCCACACCTACTTTCCAGTAATAGTTTTGTGTGGGAATACGTCCAGAGCCAGCCCTTTCTGTCACATTTCTTCACCCCCGAGAATCACTCCTGTGACTGATCTGTGCTTTAGTTCATCATTCCTCCACAGAGGGAGATGCAGAAGCATCAGCCCATCGTGCAAATCATTTTTGCACTTTAAACAATTAACAGGAGAAAACTGAGATGCTGTTCCTTAAACAAGAGATTCAGATTGGTTCAGTTTAAAAGACTAATAAACGTGCAAATAACCAGAATGACTTTCTGGTCAGTAAGGCAATTATCTCAAACACACTCAGTCATCACAATACACAACAAAGCCAGTTAAACCTGAGGGATCGATATCAGTCCAGTTTAGAAGTTTAGAAGCATAAACCATCATAAATGGTTTTCAGCTGCTTCGGTGCAAACAAGTGACCACAGGTGCACTGGAGAGGCAACAACCACACAACCCCACAAAGGGATTGTTTTAGCAGGTGGTGTCCACAGACCATTGCTCTCGCTGTATCCCGTCTGAATGATTCTTCTCCAGCTTTGCCTTCTGTTGCTGTTTATCTCATTGCTCGTAGCCTGAGATGGTACCTGAAGGCTCCACAGGAAGTCCAGCCCCCCCAGGATGGTGCTGCGCCCGCACGTGCTGTGTCTCCCGGGACAGTCTAAAGAGTATGTGTGAGATACCGGGAGATGGACTGTTACGAGAGGAGAGGACGGGGGCGTAGAAGTGCATGAGCCCAGCAACAGGACCAGTATGTTCCTCTGTGTGAGGAGAACAGGAAGAGCACTGCCAGAGCCAGACTTCTAAAGACAGTCCAAAGATACCAGGAGTGAATGTGAGTGTGAATGGCTGTCTGTCTCTCTGTGTTAGCTGCGTGATAGACTGCTGACCTTCCCAGGATGTACCCCACCATTCGCCCTATGATATCTGGGATAGGCTCACAGGGTAATACCCTACGCTAAACTGGCACACTGTTAATGAAACGGATTTCAGTGTTTGCAGGAATTTTGATCCACAGATAATGTTTTCCCCTGAGGATGATGATTGCATATGGAAAACAGCAGGAAATAAAATGGTTTGTGCTTTCTTTTTAAGAGCATGTGAAGCAGAGGAAGAAGTATTGAGCGTAATGCGGACTGAGAAGAGCTGAAAAAATTTGCTATGAAATCTTCGAGGCGTGTTTTGTCGATGAAGCTGAGGCAGTGAAGGCTGAGCAGTACTAACCACAACCTGCTCGCTGCCTTGGTTTAGTCCTTTAATTTAACGAGCGAAGTATGGATGAAACACACAGAAGACTTCACAGAGCCACACACAGATTTAACCGAGAGCACACTCGGTATGCAAACAAGCTCTACGAGAAGGCCGAGACATAAATGCATCCTAACAGCGATGGGCCTCGGGCTCAGCTTTTCTTCACGCTGTCTGGAGCTAATCCACCCCGTTTCTCCTCCCACTCTACCCTTTTCACCTCTCTCTAATTTACTCCGCTCTCTCTTTTCTCTCCTCGTTCCTCCTGGTAACTCTGTATTTTAATATTTTATACTTTAATCATTTTCATTTTAATCTGATTCTTTTCAGGCACTTTTGCTTGGATAGAGAGCCTAGCACTCTGGAGAGCTGCGGTTCATCTGATCATTCTTGTCGGTGATGAAACATTCATAAAATGTCAACAGAATTGCGCAGTATGGTTCAGTCGCACGGCGCCGCGGCAGAATAAAAACACGAGCCGTCATTGCCTTGAATCCACTGAAGAGGAAACACGCTGACTGTTAACGCTCACTTTCCTGCTCTGTTTGTGGTTTGAAGAGCTCACATGCTATCTGTCACGCATTTACTGTTTTTAAAGATGAGGCTGGTGTAATTTTACCTTCTGTTAAATCAAGAGCCACATAAAGACTGCAAAACCACTGATTAATGCAGCTTTTCAAATCATGTTCTCTTTGTCTCAGCTTCAAGTTTTTTTGTTTTTTTTTAAGCCAATAATGAATTAATCTGTCAGCCAGTGTCCCCCTCAGGATGGTGCTATCTGTCTTAGTTAGGTATTATTTATGTGACTAGTTCGGTGTGGGATCATTTAGAGAGAATAAAGGACAACGCCATAAAACTCACAAAATCCACCAATCAGTAGTTACCCTACAAAAAAAACATAAAAAACCAGGAGGTAGCCAGTGTGACATCACTCACTGATGATATCTGATCATGATGCTTCAGCCTGAGACCCAAAAACCATCAAGGAAGTGTTTATTTAGACCACAGAGGAAAGAAACTGAGGGCTGTTTTCTCATAGACTTTAATATAGTCACATTTTCTCTGCAAGCACACCAGTCACCCCCTGCTGGTCCTTAGAAATACTGCAGATTTAAATCACCTTTGCATTTGTTTTCACGTTTGACATGTATAAGAACAAGCTGCCTGTTTCAAGCATCACTCTGATATTAGATCAGTCTACAAAGCTGGTGGTTACTGTGTGGTAATGCAGATAAGACAAAGCGAGGAGGGATTTTAATGCTACTGAGTTTCGAGGTTGCTTCTGACACATGCAAATTATTTTCCTTTCCCACAGATTGTACACTTCCACACGTGGGTATGTCTACGTGGAGATGAACTTTAGATAGTCTCCATGCTCGATGTTGCGGCACAGAGGCAGGCCTTTGAACAAAATGACTCACTGATGAGCCTGAAATAGACTTTGGACAATAATGGAGATGTGCAGCACAGAGAAATGATCTACATCATACTTCTCAGTGGGATTATAGTGTTGATGATTTTGTTTTTATAATGGAATATGCTGATAAGAAGAAAACATCTGACTTATTATTTAAGTGGGCCAGTCAGCATTTTTGCTGCTGTACAACTGCCTTGTCTTGTCTTTGCTGCAAATAAGCCGTTACGTTATTGTGCAGCTCGTTCTTCTTTGTTGATCTCCATCCTGAAAATGATTACAAAGCCTTGAGAACGCATAAAAACAAATCAGCGTCATACCTACTTCTGCCGCTACTCTCAGTGCTGTGACTCAGTTTTTATATTCTGCAGCGCTCCGTGGAAAGACTGACCTGGGAAGGCTGTTCAGTGTGATGAGCAGACGGAGGATGAACGCATGTTAAAAACTGAGGTGGACAAAAATAATAATGAGATTTGAAAGTGCAAAGATACTGTAGTCAACACATGTGAGCTAATGTGTGGTAGGTCTCAGGATGAGAATAACATTTGTTATTGCAAGTGTGGCCAATGAGAGTCAACATCATCAGTCAAGGCCAGATGTGGGTCAAACCATCTGGGTGTGAGCAGTGCTGCCAGTCAGGTTAGTTTTCACACTGTCCAGGTGAAGTCATCCAAGTGAAGCACAGGTAAAGGTCTATTTTATCCAAAACGCTCCATCGACTCTGCAGTAATGACTGAAATGTGTCTGAATGTCTTTTAAGACCTCAGTAAGTCCGTTTTTCTTCTTTTTGAACCGTTAGCCAGCGAGGTTCCTCTGAACCTGTTTCACTTTAAATTTAGCATCTCGTTTTGAGCGGCGGTCCGTGGGGAATGTTTTTTTTTTATCCCACCTCAATTACAGAAACTGCTTTTGGAAATGAGCTCGAGTCGCTTTATTTCCTCCCTCCACAGCAGACGGAGGCCAGCAGCTTGTGTGGCCCCGTGAACTACTTTTCACAATTTATGGGCCTCTAACGGGGGTGTTTTACAGAAAATCTGGAAAAGAAAAGACGAGGTGAGTGTGCTTATTTACCCTCCTACACACACACGTACGCACTCTGGCCTCTCTGTCGATATCTTTATCAGCGTTTCTCTCCGGGACGGCCGTCTGTTCCGCCTGACAGCTGCCTCTGATTAGGTGTTGATGAAAAACACAGTTTCCCAGAGCGCACTGCAGCTCGGCTGTCCATCCGTGCGGTTGGCCGGCCGGTGTGCGGCCAGCGTGACATTTGGAGTCTGCAGCTTTGATGCGCCTGAGCTGCTACGTCATGCTCAGTGAAGCCATGCAACGCTGGCCATATTGATACCCACGTAGAAGGGCAGAAATCAATCGTCCACTCTTGTGCTGTGTGTGTTTTTGATAGCAGCCAGTGATCCTTTCTTTACCTCCACATCCTCGTTCCTTTCTTCTGCCAGCAGCAGGGCTTTAGAAAACCTGCGCTACCCCATTTTTCAGATCGTTACTCTGAATTTGAGAAATAGAAACTTTGACATGTTGCACTCACACACCCCGTGGTGGTAAATGCTGGATAAACTCTCGAGGTCAAGGCAACTTTCAATAAGTCAGATGCTATTTGGATACACTGGTTGAATAAATCCTAATGATTTCATTGACCTCTGACCTTTTCTTAAGCATTGCCCTCGCAGGAGTGTCAATCTCCCACAAAGTAATCCTCACTGATGAATAACCCCATGACCCTCCTCGCTCTGCAGCAGCTGGAACATGTAGTCTTTTCATGATTCCTCTGTTGATGAAGCCCATTAGACATTTTAAAATAACAAAGATGCTCTCCATTTTAAAGATGCTACTGACTAAACTCTGGCAAACATGCGTAACCACGCAGAGGAAGTGTGAAATGACTCAAGAGCTTCTTTGTCAGAGTCGAAGCAGACGCAGTACGGAGCCGGTAAAAGGAAATAACGCCCTCTTTCACTTTCACAGCGGAATAAAACATAGTAAAGCAGAAAGATTATTATAATTGTGATACAGGTGAGATGCTGAGGTAACCGGAGCACACAACTGACATCACTGCTGTGAAACTCGGCGTGGGGTTTACGGCTAGCTCACTAAACTTACTGGGTTGTGTAGTTAGTATAAATGGCCTTCCTGAAAATCTTTGAAGATTCTTTCAATGATAACCAGAGGGACAAGCACACAGAGTTTAGTACTTGTGTCTACCTTTTACCCCTCGGCCATAGAAGGCTAGCAGGGTATCGTTGTCACCCTGCCGGGCGGGCAGACGGACTGGCGGCGTGGACAGTGAAGTCTCGAGTACCACGAGTCACGAGGTAGGTTTGAAATAGATTGAAATTGATTTCATAGGTGTGTCTACTAAAAATGTAGCATAAGGTCGAGTCCTGGTGAGAGGTCAGAGGTCAAGTTTTCAAAGAGGTTTTCTCCGTATTACTGTCGGATCATTACCTTTCAAAATAAAGCACCTTGGCGCGACTGCTGTTGTGATTTGGTGATATATAACTCAAACTGAATTGAAAACCTTGTAAATGCAAAAACTCAAGCAGGAAGTCACCTAGGATTTTCACATTCATACCAAAGGTGCATCTGCTAAAAATCTCAGATGAGCTTGAGTCTCAGTGACATCAGAGGTCAGGTGACGTCAGTATTTTAAATGATGTCATAGTTAACTGCTGCACCGTGAATGGAGAAGCAGCTGTACAGCATAAGCAAGGCTGCTGGCACGTTTTGGTGAGATGTGTCACCTTATTGTTTAAAAGTATAACTATCGCTGTGACACTGAAGGAGGTCACAGTGTAGGTTACGGTGGAGTCACATCAGTGCTGTTGTAGCATCACTTCCGGCTGCCCGCTGCTGCGGTCTGCTGCTGATGCTCGTACATATCTTTATGTATTTGTTCCCAGCGATCATCAGCTTTGATGCTTTTTTCAGTGAACGTCTGGATGTTTGCCGCGGGCCTCATATGGATTCGGGGTCCAGTTATCCTGGGATCTGATGGTGTGTGTGTGTGGTGGGCTCTTAATGACATGGTTTGGGTCCACATGCCCCCTCAGAGGGAAGGCTCACTTCAGATCATCACAAAGTTGTTCCGACCTTTTTCCTATGACGAGATATTTCTGTCCTGATTGAGTGATGGCTTCATCCACGGGGCATGCTGCGGCCTTTACAGTCATGCAAATGGACCAACATAGCAGAAAACAAAGCAATGAAAGACAAAACGAGGTGATATCCTTTTGAAGATATGACCTCTCTGGTTGTTAGCACCGCGGCCTCACAGGAAGAAGCTGCGGTCAAATGATCAGACATGAATGATGATGTTACATTGATGACGCGCTCCCCGTTTGTGTCTCTGTGTTTCGTTACGTTCAGGACGCCTTTGTAACTCGCAAAGAAAACCCCAACAATCATATGACCCCCCATGGGCAAACACTTGGCAACAGCGGGAAGGAAAAGCCCCATTTTAACAGGAAGAAACCTCCAGCAGAACCAGGTTCAGGGAGTGGTGAGAGGAGGAAGACAGGACAAAGACACACTGTGGAAGAGAGCCAGAGATTAATAATAACTAATGATTCAATGTGTATAAACACAGAGTGAGTGAAGAAGAAGCACTTGGTGGATCATGGGGAGCCCCCACGCCCATCGCGCTGTTTGCAGTCCCAACAGCAGCTCAGACCAGACCAACTTCATTTCTGCGTTGGTTTCCAAACGTGAACACCAGCGGAGAAGTTTAGACTGCTGCTGCAGAGCCTTCACAGCAGCCTCAGCTTCCTGAGAAATCTCCAACAGTGAAATTCATCTGGCTCCTCACATCACGCTGGAAGCTCCGGGCTGGCCACTGCAGCTCGTGATCAGGAGCAGAATATCCCCGAGGAAGTTTTGTGGGAGGGAAGTGAAACTCTGAACACACGCTCAGCTGCACATTTGCACTGAAGCTACGAGGGAAACAATGTCAGCACGGCAGGGCTGTGCTAATATTTGTTTTAAGAAATATTTCCGATTACCCGACGAGAACCCACACAGACACAACTTTATTATATGTTAATAAAACATTGTAATTTTTAATAACGTGCAGGGACGCTCCATTAAATTACAGGGGAATTATGCTCTAAGTCACAGGCTGTGTTATAAAATATTAATGTAAATGTTAAAAATATAGAAATTAAGACATCTGAGGAAACACAAAGGGTGAAATATGTGAAGGTAAAATAATAACAGATAAACCACTCTAGTGGGGAAAAGTGAAAAGCAAAATATTGATGCAATAAAAAAACCTACATAAAATATATTCAACAGTAACTTACATCAATAAATAAAAAATGAAACAGGATATAAAAAAAGGTTTTAACTAGATGAAATCTGAAAACGTTGGGTGGATGCGGTTACCCAGCAGGAGAACAGGAGATGAGGATGCTGTCTAAGTGCAGTGGGAGTATTAAAAACCCATCAGGAGACTAATAACCTTTAATTATTAATCTTCACTGAGATCTTCTACCTGTTTTATGTTTATTTGCTCCCCGTGTTGCAGCAGTCATCTGTGCCCATCAAAGAATACTCGTAAGAATGACTCCCAACTATCAAAAATAAAAAGAGCACGATGTTTTCTCTTTATTTGGGCTCATGAAGGACGATTCTTCTACTCCGAAACACGACGCAGCGTCCTGCCACGGTTACATTACAGCCCGTTCGTGCTGTGAGGCAGCAAACGTCTTACTTTTTGCCCTTTACGACAAAATTGCACCAGAGACGTTTTGAGCTCTGAGGTTTCGGATGGATGAAAAAGTAAAAAAAGCGAGGGCGGAAGGAGGCGAGCCAAGGAGCTTCTTTAATCATCATCACGGCCGACTGACAGTCCCGGACGGTCTGTGCAGACTCGGCCAGACAGCCGAACCAAAAAGCCCATCTGCTCCTCGTATCCCTCAACGATGAGCCTCTAATCTGAATAAATGGGCCTCCTCTGCTCGGCTCGCGCTCATAATGGCCTCGCACGTCACGCGGAGCGAGGAGGAAGAGATGAAGACGAAGAGGGGTTAGAAGACTTGTGCACGTGTTCGAAGTTGGCGTCAAAACTCGTCCTCAAACTTCGATGGGGTCGTAGTTTGTTTGACTCGTAAAAATCTGAAGTTTTGCCTTTTCTTGCCGTTCTTCTTCATTTCCCTCTCTGCTGGACTCCTGCGGCTTTAAATACTGCTCATATATAGATGTGTGATGTTCACCAGTGAAAGATGTTACATGAAATCCATAAAAGGACAGATTTTCAGAGAAACGATGAATGGTTGAGAGAATACAGACTGACAGAAATTAGGGAGGATTAGTATCAACAGGAAAACAAGAGGATCAATACGCGTGTGTGATTAAGTCCAGAGAAGAGGCCTGTCTTTTTCCGCGCGTGGCGTAGCAAACCAAATCTGCCCTCTGAAAGGACAATTAAGTTTGAATGGAAAACCGATAAAAGCTGGACGGCGATGAGGAATCTGTGCGCTGTGAGAAAGCACTACCGACAGAAAACAACGTACCAGCGGCTAAAAAACATTGCGGTCTGGCAAAGCTCACTGGACGTGTGGGCTGAACGTGTGCCAAGTGTCAATTCCACTTTCTTTTAGGCTTAAAAAAATGGCACTGCAGAGTAAACATCAATTTTCTCCTAAATCTTCTGCCAAAATCCATTTTTTCGGAAGGAACGGGCCGATGATTACACGTCACGTTGTTGAATTTGCTCTTCACTGATATTTGAAGGTTTTGAAGTCACATCAGAGAGAAAGGGAAAGTCCCCACGGTCCACTCATTGATGTGGCTTCCAGCCGCTGGCCTCTTCTGAGTCAGAGCCAGAGCTCCGCTGGACGCCGCTGACCGTTCACAGCTCTGTGAGCAGCGGCTTGTCGTCGCTTCCAGGTGAACAGTCTTAAACCACAAAAGTATGAATGGATCCGGAGCTTTTCGACTAAACTGAGCAAATAAACCTGCAAAGTTTGAAATCAGCTCATTCATCACAAATCCTAAAGTAAACTAAAAAAAATAAACTGCCATTATAAAAGACGTAAACATGAAGCGTTGTGTCGCACGGGGAGACGAGACACAGCTGAAACCTCAGGCGTGCAAACACTTTGAAAGCGATGAATTCAAACCCAGAAACATCCAGCCGCTGTAACGACGATCGATATGCACAGAGCCGCTCGCACAGACCCCGATGCCGCTTCGACTAATTGGTAAGCGGTGCGGTGGGATCACGCAGCGCAGCGTGTCTCCACCACACCAAACACTGAAAACATTCCGTTTTTCCCCACTTTAAAGATGATCCTCCACAGGCTGCGCTTCACTTCCATTTAACAACTAAATAAACACCAAACAGGCCCATTAAAAAGCTACGAGCTGCTGTGTTATTCATACAATTAAAGATTCATTTACAGAGGATTGTAAAGGATGCTTTTATGACACTGAATCTGTGGATGGGAAACACCACACTGTCACATCTGTCTGTCAACACGTTACATCACTGGTCTGAAGCTGGCAGAGTTCAGAGTGAACGCTATCATTCGGTCTAATGTATCACATGTTTCACTTACTAAAGTTTGAGATCACAGCGCTGTGGTGTCATTTTCTGCTACAGTCCACCATCCTCGACATCCACAGTCCGTGCACGGCCGCGTACGTTCGCCACCAAAACAGTCATACTGTGTTCATTACTAGGCTAGCCCCTATTTTTGGGCCAATCAAAACTCTTACATGACGGTGACTCATCTCATCCATCTGGCAGTGCAGTAAACATGTCTGTCATGTAGCGCGGCTTATTAGTCAGCTGGCTAGCTGGCAAGCACCGATTCAAAGCCCAAGCCAGCTAAATAAGAGTTTGGGTTATTACAAGGTCCTCGGAAAATTGTTGTTCCCTGTAATGTTCCCAAAAAGTCTGAGAACAGCTGAGTTAGTCTGCTGTTACAGTAAAGGAACTGAGGAGTGTGATTCACAGGTCAGCTTTACTTATTCTAAGAAGTGAAAGAAGAAGAAAAAAATCGAATTTCCTCTACGCTTTCTTTCCAAGCTGAATTTCTACAACATGAGAAAAAAACACATTCTGCTCATTTCCAGCTCCATGTTCTTAAACTTAGAGTAGCTTTGCATGATTTTCAGCTCAAACGCACCCTGGTTCATTTCACACAGGGGCCGGGTGATGGGGGCGGGGCCTTCTTTGATATCATACAGATTAGACCCTGCTATCCATAACTTTCCTGCATGTCCCACTGTCCTACAGCGCTGGTGGAAGGAAACAAGCCAGACTGTGCTATAACTTCATTAAGGCTGGAGTGGAAGCAGCAGGAATTTAAAAGCCTGGATAAATAGATTCAGCCTGCGTGGCTCGGTGCCACTACAGAGGGAGAGAAGAGTGTTTTTGCAATTTTAGCAAAGCACACTTTTATGGTTCCTCCTCACACGATAGGAATTACAACATTCCACGTGAAATTATGTGTTTACTATCAAATCAGCTGAAAATGCTTTCAAAACAGTGAAATCTGAAAGCTTCTCAAACCTCCAGAAACCCTTCGAGGGATCGTTTGTCCTTCGGTTGCTTTAGCGGGGAGTGAAAATCCATCAGTTTCTTTCACACAGTTATCCAGCAAGTTATTAACAGGAGAGAACATGATGCAATTAACTGACAGCTATATCGAATTTGGGAGTTGGATTGATTTAGGTCTCTCTGTGTCCTCTCTAAAGTCCAGTTTTAGTAAAAAAAAAAAATAAAAAAAATCAACGCAGTCCCTTTTGTTGT